>JAADWU010000004.1:0-147823 GCA_023336255.1 Pythium graminicola
AAGATAATTCACCATGTCAACAACAGAAAGGAAAGAGAAAAGAAAACAAATAGAGAACGCACTGGCAAAGACGAGGGCTGAGGCAACACCCATAAAGCCAAAGAACGACGCCGACGAAGGGCACACGTCTGCCACGAGTTGCATCCACATGATAAAGAAAAAAAGGGAGAAAAAAGGAGGTTTAGACCGAAGCCAAGTGATGTGAAAATGGGACTCGAAGGATCGTAGGTCGAGATGCCAGAGCGCAAAGACAAGGAACAAACAAAAAGACGCACCCAGCACAAAAAAATAGATCCACCACCAGGCAGAAAAATGCGAGGTTTTTTGTGGGAGGTGTATACATATTTGTATACCGTACCTCCTCAATAGAGAACGGTATTCTATTTCGAATGCATGCGATCTTAGAGCGCCACGTCGGAATGACATGACAAAGATGGGCATGACAATAGTTGGGCACGCCAACCGTGCGTGGTGTTGGACGTTGGCGATTGCAGCGAGTGTGTATGCATCATCGTCAATTCATCGATTGCCTGGTGGTGACAGTGGAGAGCTCCTAGCCGAGGCATGTATTGGTGGCAATGCCCATCCACCTGGGTATCCACTATTGCTCCTCTTGCTTCGTGCATTGCGTGCTATTGGTCGCTATGTGTATCCACACAGTGCGTTTGTTGTGTTGGCGAATCACCTCAATGCAGCATTTGCAGCTGGGGCAGCGGCATGTGTAGCTCATGTTGTGGAACTTCTCATGGGTCGTACTGTGGAAGCTGTTGGTGGTGGTCTGATGTTTGCGTTCTCGGCATTATCCTGGGAATATGCCCTCGGTATTGAGGTATGCTAGTATATTTTGTCTTAATACTCCGGTTCTGATATCCTTGTGCAGGTGTTTGCGTTGAACAACTTCTTAATCGGATGGCTTCTCGTGTGCTTTGTGTGCCACACCGTTGATCACTATCCGTCCAAGAGACGACTGTACATGGGAGCCTACGTCTGTGGCTTGGGTCTTGCCAACCAACATACCATCGGTATAGTGGACATTCTTGCATCCCAAGTGGTGCTAAACTGACGAGCGTGATGGCAGTACTGTTTGAAATTCCGCTCATCCTGTCGGTCGTAGGCTCGACTCACCTCCAAGTCGTTGATTGGATCTATCTTGTGCTGGCGTACGCTTCATACTGTACCCTACATCACGTTCCTAGCTTCCAACTGACTTTGTGTGATTCGTAGGTTCACAATGGGGATCTCGCCCTATGCCTACACCTTCAGAGCAGCCCAAACACTACATCAGGGATCCTGGGGAGATGCCTCCACTGTACAAGGTCCTTGTCATCTCTCTCTGTTTTGGTGGACAATACAGCTGAAATTTCAATTTCTCAATAGGTCTGGCGTCCCATATCCTTCGTCGTGAGTACGGTACCTTTCAACTCTCCCCGACGCATAGTGCTTCGGATGTACGAACACGTCTCATATCTTGCGACGAGATGCCTCACACTTGGGTTTGTTGGATTAGAGCCTTTTCACTCGCATCGTATTCTACGCAAATGATGTCGTGCGTGAGTTTACACATATCGGCATGATTTGCGCATGCGTCGGTACCGTACTCGCACTGCGAGTGGTTGATTCTGCACGTCATCGAGTCCTTCGTACACTGTTGATCGCACTGATAGCGTATGTACTTGTGTTCAACTCTCTTGCCAACTTGCCAATTGATGATCCCCTTCCAAGAGCAGTCACGCGTCGATTCTTCATGCAGCCCAATCTAATCATCGCGATTCTGCTTGGTGTCGGTCTTGCATCATTGCGTCTATGGTGGGAGGGATGGCTGAAGACGGGGTTGCCTCAACATCTCTTGTCTAGTGCGACGATTGCGTTGGTATCACACCAGTATCTTCGCATTTCCAGTCAGTTCTCGACATCTCCTGTTGCTCACCATGACTTTGTCCGCGGTTTCGGCCAATCCATCCTCGACGACATGGCACCCAATACCATCCTTCTCTCCTACACCGACATTCAGTGGAACGCTGTTCGATATTTGCAAACGTGCGAGTACGTGAGACCCGATGTCGTGCATCTCAACCTACAGATCATGGCATTTCCTTGGTTCACTCGTCAGCATGAACTCTATCCCAGTATCATCTTCCCACCCACGTTGCCAAATATTTCGACAAATCGAACAAGCCAGGGGTATGCCACATACCTCGCTCTGTTTGTGCGAGCCAACATGCAGAATCACCCCATCTTTCTTGATCTCCATGCCGTGGACGAGTCTACGATCACCGGGGATCAGCTTCTCTTTGGTCATTTGCAAGTGTTACCCCATAATTTTGTCTGGCGCATCATTCCATCGGAAACCATGAGCTCCCACCCTGACGTGGATCAATGGCGCATGTATGCCACACATTTCGGCTTTACGAACCTGTTGGCAAAGTGTTGTGGGGTTGCCAGCCATACCTCTTCATTACCGATTCCGCGTGGAAGTTGGGAGTTTGTTGTCGTGTCGATCGCCCATGACGCCATGTATCAGCAGAACCTCGCCAAGTTGGGATATTGGCTCACACATGGGTCTATTCAAAGCGCCGCACAACTTGAAGAAGCTGTTATTGCCCTGAATGCAATTCAACATGCTCTGAACGATGTAGTCTGGGCCGGGGTTCAGAATGCCAATGGTTCTATCACATACGATCTGTATGCTGTCGAGAAGAACGCTGTGGTGAGTCGCCAAAGATTTCAACTGTACCTGGAAGTCTACAATGAGCTCACTCAACAAGACCCAAACGTGAAATCTCCAACGATACGTGTCCAAAAGTTGGTGGATCAGCGCGAATTGCTTCGAGAACAAACGATCAGACAGGTGGAAGTATTTCTCATGTTGATGGAGACCCATGACGACAGAGATGCTGAAGCATTACGCCATGCCCTCGCCACTCTCAAATCCAAACGTACACATACAAAGAAAACAGAAGCACTCTCATCGAAGACAGTGGCGAAGCGAAAGAAAAAACGGAAAAAGACGCCGTAGGCGATGGAAGTCTGTAAGATATCGTCCAGATGCTGTATCAAATGCCACCAGTTAATTCTCCATGTCTTGGTCTTCATCTTCATCGTTAATCTGCATGACAGAAAAAGATGTAATCATCAGATTCAGGCACATTTCAACAAAGTAGTGGAACTCACCTCGTTGAACATGAACTCGCGTTGGTACTCCATCAGGAACTGCGTCGAGCGTTTGACGTCAACAAACAGCGAATACACCTTCTTGATGTCTGGGACATCAACTTCTGTCCCCTTGCGCTTGGCACACACCAGAGATGCTGCCATGATCATGTGAATCGCGTAACGTAGCGAGGTTTCCACAGCAATACGTGTGAGGAGATCCTTGGCTTCTTCCGTCATCTCCACATCCTCTTCTTCGCACCGGATAGTCAAGATCTTACGCATCTCACCCTCCGTGTACGGTTTGGTCGGAATAATCATCAAGCGATCAAGCAAATCGATCGGAATACCATGCGGGGACTTATAATGCGTGCCACGGATACGTGTTATACCACGGTTTGTGGCAATGATGAGCACTGGCGCCATATCACTCTCAAGTGCACGGTTGAGCCAAGAAAAGCACTCAATGTCGAGCATATGCACCTCATCAATAAAGAGAACGCCTGGAACAATCGTTGCCTTGCCTTCTTCGCGCCATTCTGCCACTTTTTGATCAATCTGTTCACGTACTTCGTCCTTGATCTCACCCGTATCACCAGCAAACAAAGCCAAGAAACCTTGCGATCGCGAGTTAATCACATCAATTTCATGGAGCGAGACGACGTGAACAACTTCCTTGCGCTTTTGAAGTTCACCTTCCGGACATTGGACAAATCGTGTTTGCGGGCCCATGGCATCATAGTCCCGCGATCGCGTGAACGAACGACCAAGCTTGGTGATCTTGCCGGTTTCCTTGTTGATCGTAATGACATCACCCGCTTCAATCTTCTCTTTCGTCAACGAATCAATCATCTTGGCACCAAGATCGTACACAGTTTCCATCTCTGTCGTGCGCAGTGTCAAGCGACCAACTTTGTCACCAACACCACCACTTGGGGTGTCTACTTGTACTTCGACAACTTCGCCTTCAATAATCTCTGTTTCTTCCATAATCCGCACCCCAATCGAGCTATCATATCCACATCAATACCGTTCCCACTACCAACGATACGCACAACGACTACGTACCGACGGAACGCTTGTGTGAGGGCTTCCGTCTTGCTCATCTCGAGCGAAAAGACTTCACTCCCTGCAATCGTCGTGAACGGAGTGTCTTCACCCAGTGCCTGTGCGATCGCCATGGCAATCGCCGTCTACAGTACATCACTGTATAAATATCCCTTCCCTTTGCAATATTCCTTTCGTACGCTTACATACCTTGCCTGTTCCTGGTTGGCCAGCCAAGAGAATCGCACGACCAGCAATGTTGCCTTCTTCAATCATCTTGAACACAATCCCGGCGGCTTTACGCGCATCTTCTTGACCGACCATACCCTGCGACACGGCACGCGGTTCAAGCGAGTCATCGAGACCCAGACCACGAATGTGTGAATGCGTGCCAATGCGCTCGATGCGCGTGATGTCTTTGACTTCGGCTTGGGTTTTCACAGTGCCCGACTGCGTTGTCATCAATAAGGGTTAGTGCATTGGAAAGCGTCGATCATGCAGATTCCGATGTGCGTGCATTTACCATGAGAACGTGTAGAGAAGTGGATCAAAACAGCAGATAAAAGCACTCGTGTCGCTTCGTGAATTGGCCTTCGGTCGGCAGTCGGGCAATCTCGAATGTCGCCGCCAACAAATCCAAGGAAACTTTGCTCGGCAAAGTACGATTCATATCCACCCGTATGCAGCAACCTATGGGTAACAGGTTGTCAATTCAGAGTTTGGCTACATGACCAGACTGACCAGCTCCAAGTAAAATGGACAAGACAAAATGCATCGAGTATGTTTGCTTATTTACGCGTAAAGAAAAAATCAAGTTTCTTTTGCTTGGCAGGGCCTGTAGATTTGGTTGATTTGCTGTTGGTCGCAGCAGCACGGGCTTTCTGGGCTTCGGCAGCGGCTTTGGCAGCAGCCTGTTTCTTTTTCGCAGCAGCTCGTTCCTGTTCGAGTTGTTCCACCGAGATTTCGACCTCTTCATAGACCTTTTCGGTGACCATGTATCCATCGTCATTGACAAATGTCTTATTGACGAGTTCACGTCGCTTGATTGGACCAGTGGGCAAAGGCTCTTCTTCGGCTTCGATCTCGTAGATTTCTTCTTCTCGTTTGCGCTTGGGACTCTCATTCTTCTGTGGTGAGGCTGGTTTCGATTGTTTTGCTGGTCGCTCAGGCGATTCACTTAGCTTGCGCTTGGTACTTGGTCGTGGGGTAGAAGTTTCCATGTCTTCGTCTTCGTCGTCACTGATCATCACACGTTTGGTTGGTCGTGACTTGGTCGCTGGAGCAGTCTTTACAAACTTGGGTGCCCCACCGTCATCCTCGTCTTCATCACTGTCACTATCAACACTCAGAACATTGTTCATGGACTCTGCATCCAGTCGTTTCGTCTGCGTAGGTGCCGGGGCGCTTGTGTTGACTGCAGTTGGCTTGGGTTTCGAGGCTGCCGAGGTTCCATTTGTACTCGATTTGAAGAATGATGAGCTGCTCTTGGACGATGACGACGTCGTAGTCGATGTTGAAGTTCCTGAACTCTTGAAAAATGAAGATTTTGATGCCGATGACGTAGCCTGTGACCGAGTTCCCGTCGACGTGGCCTTGATAGAATCAAACATCGACACGGCTTCTTCTCCCTTCGAGTCACCCATATCGGTTCTTGATGTCGCTTCGACACACTGCACGTCGCTATCGTAAAATGCCAAGAGCTCGCGACTGAGTGGTTGGTGACGCGAACGTCCAGCAAACAGATCGTTGCGTACTTTGCGCTCTTGTGCCCACATTGCTAGCACCATGGCTTCCTGGATACGCTCGTCTTCCTCATTGTCCTTGACCACGGGAAATACACCGTATATCGCCGCTTCTGTATCTGGCTTTGATGTCGATAAACGGATTACGCGGGAACGTGGATCTTTCGACGTAGACGACGCTGCTTTGACGACCGTAACGTGCACCGCGCCAACACCATTGGCATTATCCTGACAAAACTGCGCCAATGCTTGAGCACGCGTCGTACTGGCTCCACCAACTTGACTTGCTAATGCTCGGTAAGATATGGCTTCACCTCCATCCAATACGTAGTTGGCAATGGTCTCTTGACAGCGCGCGACGTCAGTCATGATGATATCGGGGATGGCGGCGCTTGGCGCGATCGTGTACCTTTTTGCGCGGGAACAAGAGGACAGGATGAATGAGTGTACTGTACACATCAATCAAATTATAATGTCTTTCATCGTACAATAATCTTGTTATGTCTGGTGCGGTATACTTTCTGTGACAGTGTCGACGTCATCAAACTTGGAATGGGAATCTTCAGCTCACTTCAGGATTAGCTGTTAAACCAGAGCTGCTTGGAGAAGTCGCTCGTGTTCTGGAGCTCATCACGCAGAGAAGTTCTCACAACGTTGCAATAGACGACACACACTTCTATCTAAACGATCAGATCCATTGAGCGGCTCAAATAAGATGTATATTCTTGCTGGTTGCGAGTCTCACCACCACGGCTGCAATCGCAGTGACAGTGGCGTATACTACTACGGTTGGCTCGACGTTTTGTGACATACCTACGCATTGTATCCTTAGTTCTTGCCCTTGAAGTGGTTGTTGATCCATTCCGAGGTAATCGACTTCGGACGTTCGAGCGGAAGACCAAGTGCACGATCCCAGAAGAGTTGCGAAAGTACACCAATAGCACGCGAGACACCAAAGAGTACGGTGTAGTAGTTCTGCTGCGTGAGACCGTAGTACTGAAGCAGCACACCACTGTGCGAGTCGACGTTCGGGTATGGGTTCTTGGTCTTGCCGTGTTCCGTAAGAACACCAGGCATGACCTGGTAGATCGTGTCGACAATGCGGAAGAGCTCGTCTTCTGGCATGTACTTGAGACCAAACTCACGTTGGCACGTGTAACGGGGATCCGTCTTACGGAGGACGGCGTGGCCGTAGCCCGGAATGACCTTGCCCGAGTTGAGCGTGTCCCAAGCGAACTGTGTAATCGTCTCCTTGGTGACTTGGAGGCCCTTGGCGTGGAACTCGGTCTGGAGATCGAGAATCCACTTGAGTACTTCCTGGTTAGCAAGACCGTGGAGCGGACCAGCAAGGGCGTTGAGACCAGCAGCAAGCGAGAGGTATGGGTCCGAAAGCGTCGAGCCGACCAAGTGCGTGGTGTGGGCCGAGGCGTTACCACCCTCGTGGTCACTGTGGATCACAAGGTAGAGACGCATGAGCTCATCAAACTCGGCGTTGTCAAAGCCAAGCATGCGGTTGAAGTTGGCCGAGTAGTCAAGGCTCGAGTCGTAGGCATAGTTGTCCTCGTTGAAGTACGTGTTGCGGTAGATGAGCGCAGCCACCTCCGGAAGACGAGCAATGAGGTTCATGCTGTCTTCGTACGTGTACTGCCAGTAAGTCGACTTGTGGATACCTTCAGCGTACTTCTTGGCAAAGAGCGACTCGGTGTTCAAGGCCGTGACGGCAGCCGAGAGCTGCGTCATCGGGTGAGCGTGCTTGAGGTTCTTGATGAGCTGCTTGACGTGCTCCGGGAGCTTGGCACGCGAGTGAAGGTCCGCCGTGACGCTCGCGGCTTGCTCCTTCGTCGGCACCTCACCAGTCAAAAGAAGCCAAAGGAGACCTTCTGGGAGCGGCTCACCACCCTCAATGGCGGTTGGGAGCGTTTGCTGGAGTTCCGGGATCGTGTGTCCACGGAAACGAATACCTTCCTCAGCATCAAGTAGGGAGGTCTCCCATAGTAGGCACTTGACACCACGGGCACCACCAAGGGTCTGTTCAACCGTAACTTCACCAAGCGACTTGTTGCCATGGTCGGCCTTGAGCTTCTTGAAAGCTTCTTGGCGGACAGGCACTTGCGCCTTGAGCGTCTCAAAGAGCGATGGCGACGCGGTCGAGAACGACTTAACAGCCGGTGTGCGGGCGGCGAGCGTGGCCGACTTGCGGAGGGTCTTGATGATGGCACTCATTCTGTAGCACACAACAATTCACGTCAGCATACTCGAGATATCAATCGCAATGGAGGATCTCGCCAGCGCCACGTCCCAACCGACACCGCAATAGAGGAGGCTATGGCAGAGGAGGGGACGAGGAGGAGGTAGGAGATCCAGTGCCATGAAAGGAGACGGACCTAGCGGAGCTTGGGGTTACTTGTGACTGGTGCCGATGAAATTGGAGAATGGAGTTGGGCACCAACTTGTTGGCCGACGGTCCCTTGGGCAAAACGAAGTTCACGTCACCCCATACAGAAGAGCTCTTTATTCACGGAACCTAGTTCAACAGGGTATGATTTATGAGAGGTTGAAGAAGAGTGTAGGTGGTATCTTTTGTGTATACGTTGTGCGAGGTAATCAGTCCAGATGGACCAGGTCGAGCACACCAGGCAGAAAAATGATGATCAAAGAGCCAATCAGCATTCAGGGATGCGCTGGATCGAGAGGATTCATGCACGAATAGAATGGGTGACTCTATTTTAGCCAATCGTAATCCACTCCGGACAATTGTGCGGCCACGAAGCGGCCACTGGAAAAAATCCAGGGCATCCATTCGATCCGACTTCAGGAATAGCCTCCGCAACGGTTAATGCGCCGCCATGGCACGCTTAGATTATATTAGATCTGTTGGAGAACCACAATAGCCGGGAATCCCAAAGACTCCGCCATCGACCATGGCGTTCCAGGGATTCATGACCAGAGGACCAAAGTCGTCCAGAAAGGCAGGATCCAGAAAAAGCTGTCTCAGTCGATGGTAATCGCTTTACAAACTGTTTGACCCTCTTCTCTATCCAGGGTAATCCCCACCTGGAGCCTTTCTGGATTGTGGTCTTCCAATCGTCCAACGTCCGGTGCTCTTGCTGACGTCAAACACTGAAGGCTCAACCTGTGGTGTTGACGCTTCACCTCTATAAATCAATTACCCTGTGCAAAACGATAGTCAGTAGACGTTAGGTGAAAGTGTGTTTCTAGCCAATCATAGATCATAGAACGATTTGATTGGTTTAAAAGCGTGAATAATAATAGCAAATAAAACATCGTTACGGAAATGGGTGAATTCTTCATGACCCCACGTCAGTCCGACGTGCCTTGTGAGGCCCAACTTCAACTTTCGTCGTCGAAAATGCAGCCATCATCATCACCATTCGAATGTGCACGTGGGTCTCTGTCTCACGTCGTAGAGAGACGTCCAGTAAATTGTATCCCTGCCGTTCCCAGAAAGTGTTCCTGAGGGTCCACGTCCATCAAACGTGGTGTTGAAAAACAGAACGAACACCATACAAGTGCACCGTAGGAATATTCAGACTTCACACTCTGAACTGAAGAAATAAACGTCAGGGAGATGGAGAAACCATGTTCGTTCGTGTGGTCGTGTCGTGTTGATGGATGAATCAGCCATAGTGTTGAAGAGACCGAGTAAGTACTATTTAGACCAATCAATAACCTCCACGCAAGAGTCACTCACCAATCAGAATCCAATATTGTAGAAAGGCTACACTTGATAAGATCGACCTGAGCTGTATCAAGATGGATACACTTTAAAAGTCGTCCATTACACTCGGGACGATCCCATCACGTCCATGCGATATTTCACATTGAAGACATCACGATGTGCGAGTGCGCAGACGACGTCACAGTCGCGGAATCACCCTCCAGCTGATCCAGCGTCGCCCCTCGCCCAGCGATTGACCAAATCCAAACCAACGTCGGCAGGGCAGTCGAGAAGAAAGACTTCTAGACGTAGCCGGAATGCCGTGCATCCGATCGACTTGCGAGATCTTGAGACTGCACTCGACCTACTTTCAGATCCGGTTCCTCCTCTTACCGTTCCTGGGAATATCACTGCGTCTCAAGAGCTTCTTGTCAAGCCAAATTCTTCGTTCACTGTGACGATCTCTGTGCTTCATGCCCTCGATCTTCACAATCCATGTCTTATTCGATCATGTCCCCATCCTTTTCTCCCGCTTGTTCAATTGAACGTGGACGATGCCACTCCTGTCGCCTTTGATGCAGCCAGGCACGCGAAAAACCATTCGTCGTGGGCCAATAAAGCGCGAATGACCCATCGGATAGAGCACGACACGGTATCCCAACTCCAATTTCTCCGTGTGAGTGTACTGAGCCGCTGCTTGCGCTATCCAAGTGTCCCAGCACTTGTGGTTATTGGGCAAACGGACGATATTCCATTGTCACTGGAACCCTCAGACTTGACGCTCTCTCAGTTCTATCCGGTGTTTCGGTATCAAACTCTACAAAACCGCCTGGTCAAGTACTTTGCAGGCAAGATCAAGCTCACCATATCTATCGTACAGAATCGGCCACCCGTGGAATCAACACCAAGCACACAATCCGAACTCGTCAAAGCAGATGAAACCGTGTCGACACCGCCAAACACATCGTTAGCCAACGAACGGCGCTCCGTCTTCCCCATCAACTTTAGTGATGCACTTCAGCTCAAACGCAAGCAGCTAAAAGCGGTTATCGTGCCTGAGGTCGTGAATCCTGCGCTTATCAAGTCCGAGGACGATCCCAACAAGACAAAAGAGCTCATGGAGGAGCTCGTGCTTCGATTGAATCATCTGCATGTCAGTGTTAGCAATGTTCACGTCCAAGAACCAATCGGTCAAGGGATCCATGCGAATGTTTTCCGTGTCCGACTTGAGAATTTTACGGACGATATTGCCATGAAAGAATTCCGCTACGAGGGCGCTGTACATGGTGCACTACCTTCCTTTACGGTCCTCAAATGTTTTGAGCAAGAGGTGGAGATGCTCTTGCGGGTTTCGTCAGCTCCTCAAGCACATGATCACGTGGTTCGCCTTCTCGGAGTAATGCTCACGCCACACCCTGCCATCTTTACCGATTTTTGCAGCGATGGAAGGTAACCATGTCATCGAATGGCGTCTCATTCGTTGGTAGGCTGATATCATTCGTGGTACTGGTAGTCTCGCTCGATGTCTCTGCGATCGTAATCTTTGGTCGCAAGTATCAGTCCACACGGTACGTTTTCCCACCAATGCCGATGGATCTGCAAAACTTATGGACCTGTTTTGGGACAGAAACTCGTCCTTGGCCTCCAAATTGCGACTGGCCTCGCACGTCTTCACAGCGTTAACGTTGTACATCGTGATATTAAAACCCACAACATTGTGATGAATGGACTCTTGAGTTCACATCCGGTAGCCAAGGTAGGAACACTCACATTGGGTACTCGTGCTGCATTTCTAACCGACCGTCGACAGATTGGTGACCTGGGAAGTGCTCACGTCAGGCTGCCTATGGATCCCATGCTTGTTGAAGAGTCGGGATCATCAGGTTATACAGCACCGGAAGTCTTCGGTTCGAAAGGATACGATCACAGCGCAGATATTTGGAGTCTTGGGATCGTTCTGTGGGAACTCCTACTCCATGGAGGTGTACATCAACTTGCGAACCCGTATCTCGGAATATGTGGTGATGCAGTTGTGCAAAAGGCTGAACGAGGAGAACATCCAATAATCCCGCATGACTCCTTACCACCAGCATGTGAAGCCCTATTGAAGCAATGTTGGGAGCTCGATCCATCACGACGACCTTCCGCCATGGACATTTCCCTTGAATTGGAACGAATCATCAGTAATGGATAGTGAAACGACAATGAATCAACTGCGTGTCGTTGCGGATGCTGGCACGTGTATGACAAATGAATACGAATAAATCTATGGGAAGGTTGCAGATCTTTTGATCTAATTGGTAGTCTCTGGGTCACCACCGTTCGCTGCTTCTTTCTCCAGGTGTTCACGGATCTTGAGCTCGATGTTGTACGTATGCATGAGAATACGCTGGACAATCATGGCCGAGTCCGCATCCAATCCCTTCGCAAGCACGTTCAGGTCACGTTCGCCCTTCCAGATTTGCTGTGTTGCTTCTTTGATCGTATAGCCACGCATTTCAATCTCCATAAGACCTTCTTGTTCTTCATAGTACTTGCGCAATTCTCCGTACTCTTCTTCATCCATCCATGGCACAGCAGCAATGATTTCAAACACCTGTAATCCACACAACCCATCAGTCTTCTCATATACTCTCTCAGCCAACACAGGATTCCAACGTACATCGTTCATCTCGTTGAGGATACGCTCAATTGACGTATCATCTGCCTCCTTGCGGTCCACTGGGTTGTACGCTGGGGCGGCATACTTGGCGGCTTCTTCTTCTTTGGCTTTCTTCACAGCAGCTTCAGCCGCTTCACGCTGTTTCTTCTCTTCGGCATCTTCTTCATCAAACTGCAAGTTGGAGTTTTGCACAGCCGCACGACCAACAGCCTTGCCCCAGCTGCCTTCGCTCCAACGGAACACACCCGGAAGGCCACACTCTGTGAAAAACACACCAAGCGCTTCTTCCACAAGCGTGTTACAGGCACCACCCGTCGTTCGCATGCGCAACGACACCTCTTTGAAATCTCCTTCCACAGGTGTGCGCAAGTAAAATGGCAACGCGAGTGTCTTGGCCGGTGGGAACTCGTTGTGTTTCTCAATCGAGTCGAGAATCCCCATGAGTTCCTTGTATGACGCATCGTTGATGGCTTGTTGCTCAGGGTACTTGCCAAAGAGATCTGGATGGGTACGCAAGTAAAGCTTACGTAACGTATCCTTGAGCAATGGTACTTGTTCGACCTTGCTCTTCATTTTACGAAGGTTTTTCCGACGCAAAGAGCGTTCCGACACCTTGGTTCGCACGCCACCAAGTGGTGCTGCATGCGGAAACGACGCTGCAACAGCTGGTACAAGCACCTGAGCTGCCACGCCTTGGTGGGCAAAGGCAATCGGAGCGCGAGCCGCGCGAAGGGCGACGGCCGAGCGACGAGCGATCGTCGTGAGCATTGGTAGACGTTCGAGTGGTGTGTGGAGATCAAACGCCGATGGCAGAGTGTAGGTCATTACAAACATATCTGTTAAATGTTTCTATCTTAATATTCAAGGTAGTGACATCAATGTCACTGAAAGACATGGCTTCATTCGTCCACGTCGGTTCAGTTGGTCAGGAGTTCGGGGACAAGTGTGTCGATAGGGTGATCCAGCACGTTTTGAACGAGTTTGCGCAAGGCATTGAGTTCTTTTTGATCCACAAGGTCGAATTCCTTGATAAAACACACGAATCGCTTGAAGCAAAAGCCCAAATGGACCTCGGCATTGAGTTCCGTAAAATGATCCAAATGGCTGTGGTACATGTGGGCGTAGACACGGAAGAGGCGCTTGAGGATCACACGTGCAACGTCTTGTTCAAAATCGGGTTGGTATTGGGTGGCGTTGGTGGGAAAGATGAGTGGATCATTGATCTGGTTCTCAATCCAATCCATGAGCCGGGCGACGTATTGGGTCGCTGGAAGATGCGTTGCGTTTGTTTGTTGTGCGGACGCCATATCGGTCCACGTGTATGCGTAGCATGGCCCTGCGGACATGCGTGGACACGTCTCCGCCGTACAAAACTCGGAAATCGTACCGTAGAGCAAATTGATTTCGTTGAAAAAGTCGACGACGTGCACTGCAATCCATTCGTCCCGGGCAAACCCGTCGGGAAGACGTACGCACTCGACGTGATCAAGTCCCGTAGACATATTGTCCTTGATATGACGGTGGATATCCCACGTACGGGTGCCATGAATATGTTTCTTTCGTTTTCCGATCCCATAGCCCTCGTGGATATCCGTACCCGTCTCATAACTACTCAGGGTAGGCCCTTCGTCGTCTTCTTCATCGTCGCTTGAAGAATGCCCATCGTCTGACGCGGTTGCGGATGCTTCGCGAGCGTGAATGATCAAACGTGGCTGAGTTGGTGGGGCAAGGACGCTCTGACGCACATACATATTGCTATCTTCCTGTGGCGGCAGCACAATCATTGCTGAGCGGCGTTGTGGCGTTGCTGGAACTGGCATTTCTTCTGTCGGTTGAATTGATCCCTGAGCTAAATCGCTCGGCGTTGATGACGTTGGTGAGTGCATAGTGGCGGGGGCTCGGAACTGGGATCCGCTGTCGAGTGCAAATTTGGCAGCGAGAATCTGGGCACGAAGGAGAAGCTAAGGCAAGAGACCAGCAAATGTGAGACGATTACATAGAAGAGGAGCAACGTATTACGATTCGTACCTCTCGTGTCGATGATCCCACCAGCGCACTAATGTCGTTGGCTACAATGATACGGATTTCTTGCTGGACATGATTATCAAGTTCTCGAAACCGAGCAGTTGCAGCTTGAAGCTTGGCGCGATTCTTCATCCCACAAGATTAGAAATGGAATCAAATGGAATCATCTAGTTTGAAGACTTACGCGTTGCAGTCGTGATGACTCGACTTTGGTTTTCGCTGAACGTTCAATGTCGTTGACCTTGTGTTGGTAGCGCAGCATGAGTTGCATTGCACCGTTGCGATGCTCACAGCGGACGCGTAGTTGTGGCACGAGAATCAAGAGACTCTGAAGTGGTGCAATTGCACTCACACGAAACATATTGACAAGACCAAGTGCTTCGTCGCTCTGACGCTTGTTGGCCTGGATACTGGGCTGGCCGGCATTCTCCGGTAGTAGTGTCTGGATTTGATCCGTGAAGGCCGATGTCGATGCGCACATCTCTGGATGTTAGCAGTATTAGTACGAGATTCTCACAAATATGCTGAATGGCTTACACACCGCAAACCGCCTGGCAATGGCGTGTGAGTGTACGCAACGTGTCCCGCAATCGAGCTACAATACCAAACAATGAGCCTTCTATAATAATTCAAGAGCGACAACTCGTACCTTCAAAATGATCCAGCTGTACAACACTTTGGGCATATCCAGTACGTTCATTCCATTCGTCTTGTTCAAGGCGCGCATCGATCAGTGACGAGCTACTACTGTTGTTGTTGGTTTGGCCTGGATGAAAAAGCTTCTTGAGCATTGCGATGGTGTTATCGTTGGTATCAGCACAAGCGTGATACAAGTAGAATGGTCAGTCATGAAGCTACCTCCGTCAGTCTGGCGTCAGGGCGTTTCTCTTTGTGTACGAAAAAATAGGTGCCGCAGTCAGTTGAAGATGAACCCATTTGAAACATACCATTCGAAGATCTCACCTTGTTTTGGTATTCACGTAAAAATATCATCTTATTCTGGGAACATCTCACCTTGTTCTGAACATTTCGCAGAGGCTGGACAACGAGGGCCAAGACAAAGACCAGCATGCTGCCGATGCCAGTGCGCTCGTCAGGCGCACCGCCGTCACGACGGAGTATTGCGCCAGGCTCCGCACAAGAGCGTCTGCGACGTGTGAGCTATGTGATCATTGCATTATTGATCGTCTGTGGGCTGTATTTGCTACGGTTCGTCTACAGCAAATGCGACACACGCGCGACCATGTCCATCCTCTTGACGAAAACCACAACGATTCTCCAACGCAACAATATTGAGTATTGGTTGGACAAGGGTACGCTCTTAGGGGTACATCGTGATGATGGTTTGATTCCATGGGAATATGACGTTGATCTGGGCGTCATGAACAAGACCTGTGGGGACATCTCCAAGCTCAAATCCGAGTTCACTGCCGTCGGACTCACGGCCTATGATCGCTCCGATTACATCCCACACAAAGTCAAGCTTACGTATGATACGGAGAATCATCATTTCTATTGGTCCGATCCCTATATGCACGATCCATGCATTCGTGTCTACGATACGACCGATACCTCCACGTGGGTTGACATTTATTGGTACGTCGAAGTGGATGTCCGTACCGTCGCCGCCCAGCGTGAGAATATCTTGATTCCTCCGAGTTACGATTGGAATTCGAGCTTGCTCTGTTGCTCCGAAGGTCTCAAACAATACACCGAGCACATGTGTTGTGGTGGTTGTGTGCCGAAAGCCACCGTCTTTCCGTTGCAAAAGCAACACGTTGCTGTGAGTGATGGCAAGCAACCGGTGCAATCCCAGTTTGTGCCCGCCCAAGTCCCTGAATTCCTCAGTATCCAGTACGGTCAAAAAGCCCTGACATCGCGTGAAATCAAGGTACGTTGGACGCGTGATTACTGTTGTACTGCTGCATGGCTGACATGATTGTGTAGGGCTGGAAAGGTATAGTCTGTGGATACTGGACGCATCCCATTCTCTACGTCCTGGAGCTCCTCGTCTTGGCGACGGTGATCGCGTTGCTGGTGGTGTTTTGGCGTCACCGTGCCGCTGGCGCTGGCACGTCCAAACGTGCTCGTTTCAAGCGACGAAGTGTGTAATACAGCCTTTTAGAAAGTTGACGGAGATTTGTAGCATCGCACATAGCTTCATGTATCGCTATCAATACCGTAAATGCGATGCGACAACCCCACTACGTTCTGGGTTTCGTTTTTTAGTGCCAAGAAAGCCAGATATGTTTTACACAAATCATTGTTTGATTCCGAAATCGAATTATACAGGTGCTATATTGATTTTTATAACCTCAAATCATATCCTCATATCTTTTCATTCATGCTGTATATGGATTTGTAAAGGTTCCAAGATATCATATATTCGCAGCTATATACAGCATTCTGAAAGCTAATTACAGATATGTGCGTAATCCGAAAAGCTACGCTCGGCGCACCTCCGGCAATAAAAGGTCATTGCTGTTCTTTGTGGTCGACGCGCACGAAGCTATCTCTCTCTCTCGCTCTGTCTCTTGCTGCACGCGCATTCACCGCCATGGACGACGAGCTCTCGACGGCGCCGTCGCTGCGGTCGCCGCGTCACAAGGGTCCGTCAACATCACCATCGCCATCACCGCCCGCGTCACCAACCCATGGCCATCATACATCACATACGCACAGCCCCAACAAACGCCAACGCTCCCGTCTATCGCGTCGCGACTCGGACGAGATGCGTGCTCGTCTGAAGAGCGAACTCTATCTCTCCAAGGAATTTATTGATTTTGATGCCATCAAAGGCTCGGCATTCTTTCATACGAAACCAGCCAACCATGACAAGAAACTTGTGAAGCAAGGGGTATTACGTGCAATATTTGTACCTTTCCATCCGCAATTTTGGCGTCAAAAGGTACGTACATTGCGTATACATGCGCAATGGGTTGTTGACGATTGGACGGGTGGATGTAGCCATGGTTTTACGAAGTCACGACGGCATTGTATCTTCTCCATGGACTTGCAATCATCTTGTATTTCGCGTCTCCTGATGGATTATCCCCGTTCAGTACGTTTGAGGTTGCCTTTCCCGTGTTCTTGTTGCTGCTCGTGGCGCTGGGCTATGGTCGCGTCGTCAGTATCCTTCAAGCTGGTGATGCGGATCCCAATGCCAAGATCCTCTCGCCCACGCGCAAATCGCACACTGGATATACTGCCTCGACACCTCATCACAGCTCTCACCATCACCAGGCCACCACGGAACCGCTCAGTCCACTCAATTTGAATGGCACGGCCACGAAACCTGCGACTGCGAATGCGAATGCCGAGGCCGTCTCGGGCACAGGCACGGCCACGGCACTGGGCTCGGATATTGCAGAATCCGAAGAATCCGATAGTACCGACAGTGATGATGAGAGCGGGAACTCGTCCTCATCAAGCGATGAGACAACGCCAGGTGACCCCGCATTCTCAGTCAATGCCACACCACGATCTGCCGCTGCGACACCCAATGGAGTACGTTCATTGAACAATGACATTGAAGTGGCGTTGAATTTTCACTGACAAATGTGTATGCAGTTCATGGAGACACCACGATCTCCACCACCGACCCCAATGCTGTCGGGTCTCGATCCGACGGTCACCAATGATCCGTTTTCCCGTCGACGTGTGACTGTTTGTGTCTGGGAGAATGGATTACCATGCAAGAAAGCCATGTCGGTCACGGAGCTACGGAATGTCATTCTCGCCAAGATCAAAGCCACACCACCACGTGTTGCGTATCGCAAAATGGCATCATTGTCGGCCGCAGCACTAGCACTTGTACCGTTGTCAACACGTGCATTACTTCAATGCCAAGAAATCGAGTGTCTAACGACGCTCCAAGAACCAGTGCAGGCTCTCTATGTACGTACGATGACTATACTTTGGACTTCCGGATCCACTTGCTCATTTTGTTGTCCATGTTGTAGTGGCTCCTCACACTCTGGCGGGATTGGACATCGTTGCCACGTCTCATCACTTTTGTATCGTCACTCTCAGCCTCAGCGACACTCATCTCGGTCTCGTGTGCCTTGTCGACGTACTACATGGCTTCGATCACATTTGCCGCCCTTGCAGATGCTGAAGTGACATATCATCGTCGACTCATGTACGCCAAGTGTTTTACGGCGTTGACCTCGGCCCGTCGATCGCGACTCAACAACCTCCCGCACTTTCGTCTCAAGAACGTTGTCAATATCAAGGCGTGGATCTCGCTACGTGGTGGGCGCACGTGGCTCAAGCGTCAGAGCCGACAACGCGCAGCGGATGAGATTGTCTCGACTTCGTTCATTATCAACCTTGTCTTGCTCGTGGTTATGGGCATGCAAGCTGTCTCAGAGACCAGTTCTAGCACGAATGCTCAACAAAACTCACTCATTCGTCTTGAAGTGACCTCGTGGTGTCTGCTCTCGAGCATTTTCATGCTACGATTCATGATGCTCGGCTCCAATATCAACAAAAAGTACCAGAATACGTCGCTCCTGCTTACTGAACAGGTATGTGTTGATTGATTTGATTCCCCTTGGTGAACGACACTCATCCGATGTGTGACTTTGTAGATGAATGTATACTTGCGCCTCTTGGTCAAACCGCACAAGAAGGAAAAGTTGCTCGTGTCGAACAATGTTCTCAAGCTCGCCAGCAAATTACTCAAAGAACTCAATTCCCCCAACAAGGTCTCGGGTCTTACGATGAATCCGTTGCTCTACAACATTACACGTGTTGTCGTCCTCAGTGCCTTCTCGTCCACAGCTTCAGAATTCTTTGGTTTCAAGCTCAAGTTGTGGAAAATGAAGCACATTTAGATCTTTTCTCCCACAATTTCTACACGACACAATCCACGCATCTTTTACATTTTAGCTCGTGGTGTGTGGCAAGCAAGTGCCTCTGCCCACATTGTCTAGACTCGCCATGGCGCTACGTTCTCGTCGCTTCTTCTTTACTGACTGGACTCGAATGGCCATCGACTCTTCATAAAACAGAACATGCGTAGGCTTCACAATGCGTTTCTTGTCACATTCATGGTGGACTCCAATGGATCGTTTGCATGATATGGCAGACTGTGCGACACTCTCCAAGCACCAGTGATTCTCAAAAGCAATAAGGATAGGCTTGGTGATCGTGAGTGTGATTCCTCACTTGGGATAACCTAGGTGTTTGGCAAAGACGTTGCTCGCGATAGTATCCGGATCCACCTTTGTGAATAACTGAACCATCGTGGTGAAAGAGTCGTTTGTGGAACGTTTGGTGTCGCAAATGCTGATCCCAAAGTCATGCCTTCATACTGGTCTGTGAACCAGTCTGAGAGAAGTAGTAGTCGTAGTTTTGATCACTTTGGTGGTGAAGATCAGTGTTTCAGTGATCATCATACATAATGTGATGGGAGAGCAAATGCATGACGCCACTATAGCATCTTTTGGCTATGAGAACGTGGACGTAGAAGACGACAACTGGTACATCACGTTGCCTTTGGACACCCTACAACGTGTTGGAAAATCCAATGGAGAAGTAGGTACAACTTGGTGGGTGCCCAAAGGCAACATGACGTGCCTTCTACGCCGTCCATTGATACGTTCATCGTATTGTCGCTTGTGAGGATATGTACCTGGGACGGGGGGTCTGAGTTTCCTCAATGTCTTGCTACTAATGCGCTCATCTCCCAGTATTTGTTGGCTTTATGGTGCGAATCAACAATGTCCTCAACGATTTGAGTTTATGATGTTGTCCCACAATAAATCCCCTACTCTATACCGTAGCACATGTTGACAGTGATGGTGTCCACATTCATTGGCTTTTAGCTCAATGTTTTGGAAGCCATTTGAAACCATCGCTTCTACATGCATCTTGTTCTGAAAAAAATAAAGTGTAGAGAAGTACAAACTCAGGATAAGAAGGAAAATGAGACCATCTTCGTTTGATGGCGAATAAATTAGAGCTACTAGTTGGAACCTATTGTACGAGAGGTACGTTCTGATCCTTTAGAACGTAGGCGTTGGAAACTCGCGAGAAGTACGCAAGAGCAACGACTCGAGTTTAGATGGACGGGTTGGATTGATCGGACTACGATCAAAGTCCGCATCGGCAACACCAAGCACTTGTGGTTCGGCCGCAAACGAGACACGCTTGGCGCTGCCCGTGCTGCTGCGGGTCGACGTAGCCGGAGACGCGGGACGAATGACCGACGTCGCGAGGGTGTCCACCATAGCATGATCAATCTTGAGACGTTGGTACTTGAGCGTGAAACGCTTCATGTACGAATCAGCCGCCACGAGGAATGGCAAGGCCTGTTCTGGCTTGTTGTCATGCCAGAGTTGGGCACCGCGATCACGGGCGATCGACATGGCCTTCCACAGTACTGAAATATCACGACTGGAGGCATCATAACCACTAAGCAATGGAAACTCGGTTGCATCGGCAACATCCCGTGGACTGTTGATCATCTTTTCCTGCGCTTGAATTTGTGCCATGGTCCACATTTGTTGCGCATCCATACGGATCTTTTCACCACGTGCCATTTCCGAGAGCATACGCTCCATGCGTGTGCGTGCGAGTTGGACAAACTTGAGACAGGTTTCATCTTCGTAAATCCCCATTTCCTTGAGAATTGCCAATTCCTTGGCAATGGCAAAGAGATTGCGTTCAATCACGACACTGTTCATATCCGATGCATAGGCTTCCACCAACATGGTCTTGAGCTTGAGTTGGAGGGCAAGACCCATGAGGCTACGACGAACGGCCGAATCATCCGTAGTGGTCTCGTCGGTTTCGCTCTCATCCTGGTCGTTGGATTCGTCTTTGGCTTGAAGACGAGGGCTAAATGCACCGACATCGCTGGTGTTGATGACACTGTCGAGTGATTGTTGGATCCCACGCACTGCCGCAAGGGGTGGAAGTGCTTGAAGGATCTTGGTCGTATCGACCGGTTCAATGGAGCGACGACGCTTCTTCGATTGAGTCAAAAGAGTATCCATGGGGGGACTGGCTGGCAACACCTCCATACTATGTGGGTAATCTACGTGTGTAGTTGTTGGCGATTCCTCGAATGAACAACGCCAACACCAAAGAATTGAAAACCAACGTTGGGAAATCGAAACAATGGAGAGACGACTACCGGAGAAGCAATCCAGTCAGGGCGAGACCAAATCGCAGTATGGTGGGCGACGAAGGACGCTCTTTTCCGGAACGACCAGGTCCAAAGATGGCAAGATGTACAGCGTAGAACCACAATCTGGATGGATTTTGCAGGATCCCTGGTTGGTCGGGTACACCGTGTGTCACCTGCCCGCCGTCACTGGACATCTTCCGGCTCTGTCCAACAGATCAGGAGTGTGTTTGCCCACCCAACGCAGGCTCTCAGTTGACTTCATTTCAGTATGCCGTATAGGAATCGAATTAGGGTTGGGGTATCGCCACTGTCAGTGTGGCACACTGTGTGCCGACAATGAAAGGCGGAGCGGCTGCCCAAAAAAGCGTATTAACCCTAACCTCCTATCAGCACCGAATGCAAAGAGACACACGCACAATGAAATAGTGACACTTGGGCTCACACGGCTCAATAAAGTGAAGTCCAGAGAGCGCAATCACGTGCACCTTTCCAAACCCAGAGCAACAAGAGTCACACGGAAATGCTATCTTCTAAGTGGAGACAGCATTATTGTCGTTGTAGACTCTCCCGCACAGCCTGTGTGTACGATATGTCGCAATGGAACGGCCGAGATTCGATATCACAATGCTCTCTGCTGTGATCAGATAATTGTTGGCTTCTCCATAGAGCATCGAAAGAGTGAACTCTCCAGACGGCCGCTATGTCGTGGAGGACATCCTAATTTGTGGTTGGTAGTCCACAAACCAACACCATCCGCTGGATGCTGGACATGATCGTGTTGGAACCACGAAGGAAGGGACATACATTTTCATGTGACTCTTGGATTCAGTTAAACACCTGGGAAGACATCTCCGCACCTGGATTGTGTATCTATTCTCCGGAGCGGTGGAATCGCGGTGACCGGTGGTAGAGCATCGTTAATCCCGCCGACTGGAGGATGAAGTGGACCTGCTCAAATAGACAATCACACTGAATCGTTGACTATAGCAAGTACTATGATTTACAGTATCCAGGATTTGAGGAGTCGTAGAAATTTTCAACTCGGTGGATTTCCACCCCAAGTGATGGAACTCAAGCTAGTTGTATTATGTCGCTACAAGTGGCGGTAGTCCAATGCCACCTAAAAGAGAGAGTAAGTTTACATAGAGAATTCATATGCTTTTGATTGCAACATGAACCATGTCAAGACCTGATGGCGTGTGGTGTGCAATCCACATGCACAAAGTCCATCATATCATTTTTTGCTTCAGACTCATTCCCTCGTTAAAATGACATGGCTACGTTTCAACACGGTTCGCGCACTACCAACGGTCTGGATCGTATCACCAAGACGACAGAGTCGGAGAATGGAGTCATGTTTGGTGCAGCCACCACATGAAGATCTTTACCCAGATTGGTCGCTCTTTCACACCGTGTCTGTTCACCACATCCGGAGTTCACTTGCTCGAGATGGATACAGTTGGACCGATTCGGTCAATCTTGTGTCCCGACTAGTCCAGTGCAATCACGACTCTGTTCTGAATTCTGAACTGTGTGTTGATGCTTGACATCACCGTCTTCGACGCGGAAGCGGATCTTATCCCAATGTAGTGGCAGTTCCAGCAGCCGAGCCATGTCCGCTGATCAGCCATCTCATAAAACCGAACACGTAGAGGATTCTTTGCATCCGTCCAGAGTCTAGACGCTATGATTCTGGACGTTGGACGAGGGTCCAGCGATAGCGCGGTTGCAACCAACGACAATGAGTGCCGTCCAGTGCAACCGTCGCTACAGATTCACTGCGCATCCAGGTGAGCGCATTCCACATGCTTTCGCCCCTACGGGTTCGATCAGGCAAAGCGTAGCCACTGCACCTACACATTTCCATCAGCTGAAAGACACATGCCATGTAAAGTGTCGGCTCTTGAAGTTGGCAAGCATTGGACGATCCATCGAAGATCTGCAGCGGACAGTCCGACTGACGAAGTGGCTCTCTCCATCCAGAATGACCAGGTCCATTGCTGTTCCATCTCCTGGGATAACCCGCTTTATCGTCAATCCAGAGACATGGCTACCTTATATGGACATTTGGTGGTGTGCGCGACAGAAACGCATCTTGATGAGCAGGCTTCAAACCGTACACTCTGGATTGCTGCTTCCAGAACGCATTCTATGCAGATGTCTCAACCTAGATGTACTGCCACGTACGCCCCAACATAGCTCGCGCCATCCAGTATTCATTCCAGCGTTCTCCGTGGCATCGTGGTCATTCCCCATACATTACCACTGGAATTTTCAGATCAGTAATGAGTACTAAAGGGAAAGAAACCCATTTGAGTATCCCTTCTGGATGAAGCCATCCATCGTCTGGATCCGTTTTGCGTCGTCGTGTCCGGAATGTCGTCTCGGTGGTTGCCACTGGAAGTTTGGCAACTTGCCCAACTTCCAGTGCTGATTATCCTCCGGCTCCCAACAGTACGGTTTGCTCCTGTCCAGATGGTAAAGATCCGGAGTCGTACTTAATCGGAAGAACAAGCTCCTCAACTTGAAGTGGGACAACCCATCTTCAAAAATGGCTACACTCGAGAAGGTCTGATGTTCCGGAGATCGACCTGGTGTCAGTCACGCTGTCCTGCCTTGACGCTAGGGGCACTATCACTAAGGGGCATGGTACGTTGTAATTGAAAATGTCAACGTCTTGAGGAGATCACATGATCTTCTAAAGCCCATGGCGGAGAGAGACAGGGAATCGTTGGTACAGTCGCATGCCGAAATTTAGGCAACGCCTGCCCTGTGCTAAGAATGGTCACGCTCTCTCGTTGAAGGTCACATACGAACCGCAAGCCAGGCAACATTATGTCGACGCTTGAAACGCTGCGTGTACGCGCACTGGCGCCAGAGATTGCTGTACTCGCCCAAGCACGAGACCTCCAGCGCAAAGTCCTTGAGCAACAAGAACTCCAAGCAAGAACTAGTAAACACCACGAAGAGATTGATCAAGATGTAAATGAGGAACACACAATTGCCCAACTGGCCGTGGAATCAAGTGCGTGCTGTGAGGAGGATATCGTGGTCGCGTTTGAATCGGAAGGATCCAGTCCGAGCACGTCATCGTCCAACACGACAGGCGGGACTGTCAAAGCCCCTGATGGTCCAGCCAGTGAGCTCTTAGACCATGCGCCTGAGATCGTCATGCCCATCGCCTTTCCAAAGATTGAAATTGATCGCTATGGTTTCTTGATCACCGACAGGTACATTGAAAATCTTGAGGCTCTAGGTTGATTTCTATTAACATGTGATTTCTAGGCGCTACAATATGGGAATCCCAGATGCAGCCCAGAAAGAACTCGTGTGGCTTGAGAATCGCCGGACACACAAATGGGTCAAAATGATTGGCAAACAACTTGAAGATTGGGAAGTGTACGTCATTTCCCAGAGATGGTGTCCGATCAGGATGTGTACTTATATGGTGATGAATCCATTAGTTGTCAGCTCAAAAATACGACAAAACTCAAGCAACGCATCCGGAAAGGTATTCCCGAAGCATTACGTGGTCGAGTATGGTGTCACTTGGCTGGATCCACGCAAATGATGCTCAACAACCCCGGAGTCTATCGCGAGTTTCTTCAAACCCCACGCATTCCCTGTGAGGAGACCATTGCTCGGGATATTGGACGAACCTTTCCCAAACACTATCTCTTTTCCGACCGTGCATCGCTCGGTCAATGTGCTCTCATGAATGTACTCAAAGCGTACTCGATTCATGACCCGGAAGTAGGGTATTGTCAAGGTATGGGCTTTCTCACAGCCATGTTTCTCAGTTATATGCCGGAAGAACAATCGTTTTGGCATCTTGTGGCGTGTTTGAACCACAAACGATACGATCTCGCGGGTCTCTATCGTCCCCGAATGCCCAAAGTACCCGAAGTGATCTTTGTCTTTGAAAAACTCCTTGCCCACCACCTTCCTCACCTCGCCAAACACCTCGAAATCGAAGGCATGCATCCAACCATGTACCTCACCCAGTGGTTTGTTACTCTCTTCACGTACAATTTTCCCTTTGAATTTGTCACACGGGTATGGGATTGTTTCCTCAACGAAGGCTGGAAAGTGATTTTCCGTGTTGCCCTTGCACTCATGAAGATCTCTCAAAGTACGTGGTTCGTTTCGACGAAACTTGGACGCTATGGTCTCTGATAACGTGGTCTCTTCTCTTAGAACCGTTGTTGGCGCTCAAATTTGAAGGCATTATGGAGTTTTTTCGTGAACTTCCAACCAAAATTTGCACTGAAGAGGTCTTGGACGTGGCATTTCGCTTGCCACTCAAGCGTGCACATCTTGAGGCGCTGACGGAAGCGTACCAGCAGTCCATTTCCAGCAAGAGTTAACAATTTATGTATTTTCCTATCGAATCGAGTAGCAAACACACATATACTTATTGGGAGCCTGAACTATCACTACCACAACCAGATCCACCGGCAAACTTGAGGCACATGGTTGATTCAAACATGGACAACAAGGCCGATGCAACGGCTGCAACAAAGAGGAGCGCAACTAGAATAAACAACACGATTGGAATGATGAGATTGGGCGCACCACGGATCTTGATCTCTTTCAAATGCCGCTTTTGTCGGGGTAAAATAGTGCATGCAAGGGCCAATAGAGCAAATCGTGTGCCATACTTGAAGATAAACTCGTACGTAAGATGCCATCGTACCTTGTGGGTGTCAGCCGGCATATCTGTCGTGTCCTTGGACCACGTCGTGGACACCACGTTGGTGGTTGACACAAGCACCATGTTGGCGAGATTGCAAACGGTCGTAAGGAACCCATAGCTCGTACTCTCGAGACCTGGTTCGGCGGTTTCCACAACGATCATGATCCGTACGAGCCACGGAAGTGCTTCAAAAATGCCTTGAACCCAATCTTTTGTAAGGAGCAACGCACTATTGCGTACAATATCCCAGACCGTAAGTATTTCGAGCGGGAGAGAGACCACGAGCGCGATACCAAAGCCACTGACCACGAGGACGCGCCAATTGGTGTTGAGAAATCGCCAGTAGATCAAGCCAGCTGCAACAATGTAACCCGTCGCTTGGAAAATGGTCATGAGACTCAGTGCAAGTGTTGACGTGTGCATCCAGTCACTATAGATTTGGGAGTACTCGAGAACCGTCAAATTGATTGCGAGCGAGAGGAGAAACAGTGCGACCATCACTTGGAGCGTCACACGTTGTTCAATGAATCGCCAAACGCGACGCAAGTTGGAACCAAAGCTTTGTCGTGTGCCGACGATCGGATCTTCTTGGAGGAAAAAGTAGGTGACGACAATGCCGACAAATGCCAGCAAGGCAAGACCCGCAAAGAACCAGTCCAGAGGAAGGGCATGAGCAAATTGGCCACCATACTCGGTACTATTGAGTCCCAATCCAGCAAAACAACCCCCCGAGACTTCCCCAATAAATCGAAAGACGACACACCAAAGCTGTGTACGACCACGATCGTACTCGCCTTCCCGATGGGCATACTCGACCATGAGCCCTTCACACGCCACATTGGCCGTCAAGTGGGCAAATGAGGAAATGAGAATGGGGATCACATACCGAGATCCTTGACTGGGGGCATTGGAATTGCGAATATCATCTTCCGTCCCAAACCAGGCGACTTTATGCATAAACGTCATGGCCAACATAAAGCCAAGAAACACTGTCCAGCCGATAAAAATGTAGGGCTTGCGACGTTGACGACCAATGGGATAACAGTCGGAGATAAAGCCAAAGATGAACTTGAAATACCAACCAAAATCAAATAACGCTTGGGTTGCTGTTTGTTGGGTGAGGTTGTAGCCCAAGTAACTCACAAACAATGGATATACGAGGCCAGGAATGGCACCATTGAAGAATCCAACAATGCTCCAGTTGAGGAGCAAACCAATATACTCACGCGTAAACAAATTCACAGGTCCACCAGGTCGAAGGGCTCCGTAGTGGGCGGGGATCGTATCAATTGAGGCTGTCCGTTTGTCGGTTCCTGTATACGGAGTATGATGACGGGCATAACTACTTCCAAGACCGTGACTTTGGACACTCCGGACACTTCGGGCTGGCTTGACGAGGTCTGGAGGTACACCGGCTGAGAATGACCGAGCTGGACGGGAATACGGGTCGTTCGTCGATGCTGACAGGACGTGACTGTGATCCTGAACACGATAGAGATCCGATTCCTCGAGGAGAACAATGTCGTGGGACGGAAGGCAGTCCGGAGTTGCCTGACCCGGTGGAGCCATCATTGTCAGAGTGAAAAGAGACTCACACGGCGAGTTGGCAAGTGAGTATTACAAGCAAACCGAGGAGAGACTGGAGATGATGGATAATGGATCAGTAGCCAAAAAGAATAGCGGTGAGTGGATGATCGTGGGGGAGGAGTGGGATACGACAGCATCGTAATGGGAAGAGACCGAAGGGAATGGGAAACGAATGAGAACGTTTGATCAGACCGTGTCCCCCAGTGGTCAGACCAGAACAAGAGTTGGATTAATCTACAGCAGACATGAGTAGGATGGGAAAGGGCATTATGGTGTGTGAGCGAGTCAGTTCATGCTGATGTCTTACGGAATACACTTTGCCTGATGCTGACGTCATGCATACGCCTTGACGTCAGCATCGACTTGTAGCTCTGTAGGAAAAAAATGGATAGAGCGTCTCTATCCATTTCAATCTCCCAGTGTTTCAACAACGCATCACACGAGGTCCATCCCAACCACACCCATCGCTTCTTTCAACAGACTACACACAAGACAGCGATGCTCGGCTCTTCACTGTCAGGGGAGAGAAGGATCCAATCTCTCCGCTCGTTGACGGGATGAGAATCACATCATGAGGAACTCATCTTCTCCAGTCAAAGATGAGTTTCCCTGCTTGAATGGCTTCATTTCCATAAACGGTCACATAGTGATCTGAAAATTCCAAATGTAGGTGATATCCTATCACCTTGTAGTGGTATTGTGCTTACCATCTCACCTTGCTTTGAGAAATGATCTTCCCCTGAACCATCTGGTGAAACTCTCATTAACGGTTACAAACCTTTCGTATTGTTAACCGAATCTCCCCACATCCCCACCAGCTCCTTCAAGCATCATGCCCCCTGCAGCCGATGCGTGGCGTCATGACTTGCGGCTCTTGGGCGTCGTGTTCTTGATTGCCACGCTTGCATTGGTCGGAACACTCTATTCACTCGTAATCCGCTCGCTCAGTGCGTCCGAATGGGATCAACTTCATCTTCCGACATCCCTCGACAATGCCAAACACTTGGGGGAGGCGTTGCAATCGTTTGCCGTGCATCACCCCACACAGCTTTTGCTCGCCCATGCCTGTTGTTATTTGTACCTCCAGACCTTTGCGATTCCAGGCACTGTGTTTTTCAACCTCTTGGGTGGGGCCCTCTTTGGGGTCGGTCTTGGGTTTCCCCTCTGTCTTTGCTACAATACCATTGGATCGGTCTTGATGTACATTTTATCCAAGCACATGGGGAAACGGATTGTGCATCGTTTCTTTCGTGAACGTTTGGTGACGCTACGTGGAATGATGGACGCGCATCGGGATGATCTTGCCTTGTACATGGTGTTTTTACGGGTTTTTCCATTCACCCCCAATTGGTTTATCAACATGGCCTCCCCACATCTCGAGATTCCCGTTACGACCTTTGCACTTGGTCCTGCGATCGGACTTATTCCATACAACTTTTTAAGTTGTAAAGCCGGCTTGATTCTCAAGGAATTACAATCAAGAGAAGATATTATTGACAAGACAACTACCATACAATTGATTGTTGTTGCGATCGTGGGGGCCGTCCTCTTGCCACGCCTCAAGCAACGTTTTGCGAATGACAAGAAACAGCATTAAGAAGTTGGTAGTGAGATTCGAGGACTCTTAATAAACACACCCATCTATAAACAATTTTACGAGACTTCTAGAAACGCATGAGATTTTACTTACTACTGCAGGCAGGCGAATGGATCATCGGAATCCTCTGTCGTGGTGTCCTGATCTCGAGGCTGCAGCTCAAGACCAATGATATTGTTGCCTGCAAATGGATCAAACTCGAGCGACGGATTGGCCAAACTACTGGTTGCAGTGACCGAGAATGACGTGATGACGGGAGCTGGAGGTAGTACACTCTTGGGTGATCCGAAATCAATCAGATCCCCCATAGGAGCAGCTGACTTGCCTGGTGGAGGAGCTGGTGTAGACACGGAGCTGGTCACCGCAAACGATTCGTCGCTGACCGAGAGGAAGCTGTTGCGCATACTGCCAATGGAACCACGAGATGCGACCGGTGGACTCACGATGGAAGAGCTCATGTTGACGACGAACTCCTCCATTGAACGAGACGCTGCGCGGCCCTTGCGACCACTATTCGACAGGCTCTGTGCACGGATTTCCACCAAGAAAGACGGCATATCCGACTTCGCTTCTTCCATAGCCTCCAACACGATGCGGGTAGTTGCTTGCATGACCTCTGTTGAATGCAATCAGAATGTGAGCTCAAGTAATCGCAGCAATGTGGGATGAAGTTGACGCACCTGAGAATGCTCCGTAATGAGCGTTCATTTCTTCCCACAAGTGATCAAACAAGAGGAACACTACAAACCAAAAACCGTCAGAATGGCAGGAAAGACAAAACCCCAAACAAAGCAGCTTACCCTCAGAGAAGATGATGTAGAAAGCATCCTTGTCCCCGAAGAAGGGCCAGTTAGCACTCCGCTCCTTGTACAAGCACCCATCACCGGACCAGAACGTTCTTGCCAGCACACATGCCACATTGATACCTGCTGGGCCCCATGGGTATGTGTTTTCTCGAGAGCCTGGGACTTGATGTTCCACCATCGCAGCAGCTTGGTCATGGTAATGTGTTGCAAAGTATGCGAGGCACTTCAAGCTGAGCTGACCGCCAGCACGGAAGTCAGTTGTCGGATCTGGACGCTGGAAACCCAAGCGACTCCACGTCGGTCCAGATTGCTCGTACGGCAGATGATCATCGCTGCCCATATCGATCAAGTCGGTTGTTTCATTGCGCGCGTACATTGCCATCCACAACTCTTTTCGCAGTGCCTCATAGTTCTCGTTATCCGTTGCACATGGCTGTTTCAACAACGAGTAGTAGTCCTGCATGATCGAGAGGAATGGTTCTTCTGGCATCCCGACCTTGCCTGAACGAATCCAGAGTCCTGTTGGTGCGTCGTTGGCACCTCCCCAACGGAACATAGCCTTCTTTTCCTCTGCTTCCTTCTTCAATTGATCACGAAGGTTGGCCTTCGCCATGGCTTCTGCTTCATTTTCTCGGGCCATTCGATCAAGGTTAGAACTGTTCTTGCAGCCATCAGAGATACCATAGTGCAACGCGTACGCTACAACCGCACCATCCGCGTAACCGCACAACACACATCGCTCATCTTGAGAAATGCTTACGGCGGTCAAATTCGAAGAGCGCTTGCATTCAATGCGACGAACCACCACGCTTGGTGCACCAGCATCTCGAACTTCAATTACACCATCAATACCACCAATTGCAGCGATGATGTACTCACCCGAACGTGTGAAAAACACCCCGCGATCAAGCAAAACCACAGGTTTCCCTTCGCTTGTTGTCAGTGGGTCATGGGAGACAAGCTGGCCATTCATCGACACCAAGTACAAGTCCGACTGTTCTGCATCATCATGGTGATCAACTTGGAAGCTACCGACTTGCCCGCTGAGTAGTGTGATTCGATTTGCGACCGAGTGAATCAACGTATCACCATGGCTCGAGATGGTCAGGTGCGTCACCACCGAATACGCAGGGCCCGCAATCTCGATGTTGTGCAACGGAGTCGCAGAGCGAAGCGAATGAACGAGAATCGTGTTGTCTTTTGAGGAGCTGACAACGATATCCAAATCGACCTTCAACGCAACAGCAACAACAGGGTTTGTGTGCCCGTGCAAAAGAACCCACGGTAGACCTCCAACTGGCAGCTCCTTCTTGACAAACATACGCCGAGATCTTGTCGCCGCCAACTTCGACAATGCCCAGACGGACACAGTGCAATCCTCGCTACCAAACGCAAGCGCCAAGTCACCAGTGAAATCATCTTCGCTGCATGCCATACACAGGATCGGTTTCTTGTGGAACGCAATTCGTTGAAGAAGTTCGCCGTCAGCCGACCAATGAATACGCCAGCTACCATCCCAGTAGCCGCAACTGATCATTTGCTCGTAGAAAACAACACCATCACGCACGAGTGAGCCTGTCGGCAACTTCCACCATTGGTCCACATCTGCGAGGGTGAATGGACACATCTTCGCTTGATCTGGTGTCGAGTTGAGATATCTCTTGGCCATAACTGTGCCTTCAGAGTCACTTGTGTACACAACAACACCATGATCATTCGATCCAGAGCTGTGAGCACCGATACCTGTTCCACTTCCCATCCCCGGGCCACTCAAACCAGTGCTACCATTTAACGCACTGGCAAAGCGGATGCTAACAACTGGTGCTGTGTGCTTCGAGCTCAGGTCGTGGCGTCGCACTTGTCGACGAGATGATAACGCTGCCATCGCATGTGAAGCAGGGTAGCGAGCTTCCAGGGACTCATCTTGGCTCATTCGGGATGGATGTGGCTTCTTGAACAACTGTAGAGGTAGAGTTCCACGTTGAGTCAGACGCGCCCGTGTTCCAACATTCAAGGAGTCCAACTCGAGGCGCTCAGGCTGGCAAGCAATGTGGTAAGAGTTGTCTGCATCGATGGCAGCTTGACCTTGCTGCTTGTAACCGAACACCAAGTCGATCCAGTGGTGCAAGTTCTCCGATACATAATCGCTCTCCAGAGCTAGTCGATGCTGTTGAATAAAATCATGAGCAGACGATGCCCATGGTGGCAACTTCACCGATTTCTCGAGAGCCTTCAAAGCAGGTGTCGCAGTGTTTTCATCACCGAGACCCTTCATCAATTGTTTGTTTCGATGGCTCATCAGGAACTCTGGAAGGAAGAAGAACTCTGGAACAAGCTCATACTGGATACCCTCTTCATCTGTGGCTCTCTTGAAGGCATCTGCGATGGAGTTGAATGCTCCGGTGCTGGATAACAATGAATCAGCGTTCTGGCCATTGATTGCGACAGCATTTGTGAATGGTGCGAGACGACACAAGAAGAAAAACACCGATCGAAGATGTGACTGAGCAGTTCCGAAATGATGGGCTGGGATCTGAGAGTCTTCTTTCCACGTCTTGAAGAACTCTCGGGCGCGAAGGCTTCCATTCGTAGTTTGAACTCCAATTGGCTTGGTCAAATCACGGTATACCATGGGGTCATCAAGCCGAAGTTGATCCGATTCGTAGTCACGGAGAATCCACGGAAAGACTGGGTATTGCGTAAGATCGTTGTAAGTTCGGCCAGCTGACACGTTTAGTAGCATCAAGTACTCGAAGTTGCTGATTTCACGTCGCACCCACATATCTGTCCACTTACTCTTGGTGAACATTCGGTCTGCCGAAAGAAGCCGCTTACCCCACTTAGCCAAGCAAGGTGGTTTGCGATCCTTTAGCGTGGCATACACAAGATCAGCTTCATCGTTTCCTTCCAGTCCAAGGAAACATGAACTTCCATCAACGAAGTAGAGCTCGATACCGTTCCGAGGGTTCAATAAGAAGCGGCGACGATAGATAACCCGAATCACACGCACGCCCCACACTCGTCGTCGTAATTCTGACACAAACGAATTGCCAAGATTCACTTCCACCTTCGAGTCGTCAGTGAGTTCTGTTAGCTTCTTCAGCGTTGTCACATATTCTCCTTCAAACACGATCGTAGTTGAGCCAATGCGGAGAATGCCATACACCATCAGTCCTGACGGCAACACCAGGTACGCCTTCGTGCGATACAGAGCGCTGAGATTCTTCCACTGATCGCTTCGCGATTGATCGGGTCGGACAACGCGCGAACCTGAACTGCTGGGTGGTGTCGCAGCTGGTGGTCCAGATTCTACCTTGTCGGCCTCAGGCGCGGTTGGGATGGCTTCCTCAGTGGGTATGGTAATAACGGGTGTCTGGGGCCTTGGCGCTGGCTCGCTTGGTGTCGGTTCTTGTGACGTCTGGCCAGACACTCGTCTCCACAATCGTGGCGCCCCCATTGACGCAGCTGATTCCGCCGTCTTGTCTTCTTCACCCTTCTTCGCGCCAGTAAGCATGCGGATGCCTGTTGAGAAACGCGACCCGATATTGCTGATGCGACCAAACTTGTCCTTCCCGGCACCTTTGACGGATGCTGCCACATCCGGAGTGTCTACGGCACTGTCAAGACGCTCAGACGTTTTTTCTTGTTCGCTCGACGAAGAAGATGACGCTGCCGGAGACTCGACGGGAATGGTTGACAAATCAACAGGAGCGGATCCAGGAGGTTTGGCGTCGGCAGAGAGCGAGCTGCGGTCACCTCCCATAATACCTCCCGTTTGAGTTCGGCTTCGTCGACCAGGAGTACTCGAGGAACTATGCAAGCTCTTAGGAGATGATTCACCTCCAGAGCCAGAATCACCATCGTTCGTGTACCCGTTCAACGCATCCATGGATTCCACACATTCATCTTGCTCGTCACCAATTTCGTCATCGACATCCTCTTCCTCAGCCCTGTATGCATTCGATTCATCACTCTCGGCTTTGATCACACCTTCGTTTGACGCGGAGAACGCCTCCATGACCTCTGCATTACTTGATCCGATGGTGTTTGCCAGTGCTGTGATCGATTTGATGTACTCAGCGTAGTCGGACAACGTATCATCAGTATCCGGAAGCAGACGGGAGCGAATCCAATTGCTGGATGTGTATGTATCCAGACGCCAGAACTCATTCTTGCTCAATGCTTCGCTCAGGCCGTTTGTTGACACCAACTCTGTTGTTCCGGTGCTCGTCACAGTAAATGCGTTTGACCACACGTGTCGAATACCCCATTTGAGCAGCACCCGCAGGCGCATCCAATCATCAATGTCCTTAGCTTTGACTCGCTGTAGCCAGACTTGAACAATTTCCTCGCCATTCGCATCCAAGTTTCCTGGTCTTCTTGTAGATCGTCCGATGCGGTCCAGCTCAGCACGAGCACGTTCCTTCTCCTCAAGCTCGTGTGCGACCATAGCCGTCCGACGACTAGCACGACTCTCTCGAGCATGAGCCATCTGCTCAAAGTAAAATCCGTCTCGCCGTGACACCTCATGGTTGCTTGTGGTGAAATCGTTCTGGTTGAGCAAAGCGATCAACTCTTCTGATGATCGAAGTGGCTTCATCACCAAGCCAGCTAAGATACTAGCCAACTTCACTGCCGAATCCGACCAAAGCTTTCGACGAACTCGATTAATGAGAGCTGCAAGTTCTGGGACAAACCATAGCACAAGCGACGTCTCATCACCAGGTGCTGCACGTACATGGTTGCTTGATGTCACAAGACCTCCGATACCCATGCTCGACGAAGTGGACCGTGACGGCATAAATGACGATTCGTACTGACTTGTATCCCGTCCCAGGGCCATTGCGTTCACAAAGTACTCGAGTTTATTGATCCGCGCGAGGAACGTCGAGCTCGCCTGAATCTTCAACTTGGGAATGTCAGATGTCGGGGAATTCTTTGCCTCTTCAATTTCCTTGTCATCAGTGTACAGAATAATGTAAAACGAGCGCAACAAGAGTTGGAGTACTTGACGCATTGGACCTCCCGGATGCGGACGCATCGCGACGGTTCCTTGAGACCCTTGACTTCCAGGTGCAAGTATGTTGAAACCGAACCCCCCTCCTCGGCCAGAACCGTTGCGGCTATCTCGTCTTCCAGCGGCACCTGATGAGCCAACTGGGGGTGGACTCTGACTTCCACTAGGTGGAACAATTGGTCCCGACAGGTTCAATCCTAGGCTTCGTGCTGGCTTCCGTCCGAAACTGGCATCTTTCTCCGAGTGAAAAAATGAAGCCAGATGCTGCCAAACACCGAGCAACGAGTCGACTAGTTCCGCTTCATGCCACACCGTTCGTTCACATCTCCAGTAGACGGAAACTGGACCGTTCTGGGTGTCCGCAGTGACATCTATTGCATCAGGTTTGACACTGCCAAGCGTATCCGGATCATAGTGAAGAACAACTGCGGCCGTCAAAGTCGCAAGATTCTCTGCGTTACGCCAAAGCACCGAGTCGCGGAACTGGGAATCATCCTTACCGCGAAGATTGAGTTCCACCGTCAGCAACTCGTTCATCTTGTCCAATGTTGATCGCAGCAACGTTACAACGACGATCTCCAACTCTTCAGGTGATTCAATGAAACGAGATAGGCTCGTGAATGGGTCTTGCAGAAGAATCCACGCCATGTCGTTCGACTTCGCTTCGAGGCAAACGATGGATGAAATTAGTTCATACGCAGTCTCGGTAATAAACTTTGCCGATGCCTCCGGTTGGAGATGGGACATCATCTCAATTGCAGCCATCTTGACACGGTTCGGCGTATCTCTGAACGCAGCACCATTACCATTCTTCTTCCTGTCACCCTCGCTTGTAACTGCAAATAAACCGGCCACAAAATCCCCATCATCTGACATCATAAGCGAGTAGAGCGCGTTGATTCTCGTATCTTCTGCTTCTGTCGGACTCAAGGCCATCTCGCGAAGCCGGCTCAGTGGAATACCTGGACACCCAACCAACGGAACTCCAAAAAGCTCAGAAGGAAGCACATCTTCGTGGTGCACCATCTTCTGATCTCCGCGCAGACTCAGCATCGCTTCGATAATAGGGGTCTGCTCGGTGGTTGAAGACACAGTGAGAGCCCCGGATGTCGAAATACTGTTAAAAATCAGCATATTTCTGTTGATGGCACTTGCAGGTGTGGACGACGCAAACAAAATCTTGAGATGACGAATCGCAACAAGTCGAATGGAAGGCGAACTGGTTCGCACCATTTCCAAGAATGGGAACAAAAGATTTGCATGCCATATCATAGCCCCTGAGAGTATAGTCTCGTTGATCAACGACTCGTAGTCCTCGCTCTTGGTTCCAGGTGGCTTCATCTCTTCTTCAGACACCTGAAAGCCCAACAACAAGAGCAAAATCTCCGAGTAGACACCCATTGTGACAGGATGACCAGCAGCATTGAGCGCACGCATAATCAAGAAGGCGTCACCGACAGAAAGCTGAATCTTGTCTAAGCTCGTCACCTTCTCTCTATCTTGGCTGCACTGACATTTCAACGTCAGGTATGTGCGCAAGAGTCGCAGAGTCATGACTCGCAAAGTATTGCTACTAAAGTTCAAAAGCGGAAGCCAGATACGAAGTCCGCCAAGTCTTCCGAATAGATCGAGGAGACCAGCTGGTGCGGTGGGCTGCAACGACAATTCGATCAGCAATTCGATGAGGTCTGGTAGGTCCACCTCTGGAACATTCTCGACCACAGATCCTGCATCTGCCTCTCCGTCAGACATGTTCTTACTGTGTCCTTCATGAACTTCACCTGCATCCTGCAGGCTTGGAGTACCATCAGCATTGAGACCCGAAGACATCGGATTTGTTGGTTTGCCGATCATGCAGAAGATCAACGAGCGCGTACTCTCATACGACAGTTGCGTTTTCACCTCCTTCGCCTTCACACCACGCCCGATCACCGAAGTCTTCACTGGTTGCGCTTCACATAACTCGAGCGTGATGATAGAAAGCACACGGCGCCGGAGAACACCAATCTCTTCGTCTGTGAACTCTCGAACTCGTCGCAACACGGCCGAATGGGGCTGACGCCAGTAAATCCACGACAAGCATCGTAGGAAATGCCGAGTCGACACAGCTGACGAAGTCGTTCCATCCTTGCGAGTTGCAACCTCCAGCTTCTCAAATACGTTGTGCTGCAGATCTGTTGGTGCGTTCACCCAGATTCGGAAGTTGAACAAGAGATATTTCGATATCTCCTCTGATAGAGTACGATCTGAGATGACAGCACTCCGGAATCTCTCGATTGACAGCAACAAATCCGCCGTCAAGTAGGCTGGAGGCAGCGAACGCAGCAAAAGAGCGGTCATACGGACACCTTGGTGACGACGGTAGATGAACTTGTTCACAAGGGAATGCCGCATGATCTCACCCATCAACAATATCACTTTGGGAATGCTGCGGGGCCCTAGCGGCCGAGCAATCACATCAGCCATTTGCAGAAGGAACTCAGTGTCTTCGTCAAACTGGGCGGTGACGACGACAGCGTTTGAATCGGCAGTCGAGTTTGCTGGCTTCGGTGCAGCGACCAACAGCGGAAGACAAACCAGCGGTCCTCCTAGTTGTGCAATTGCTTGTTTGAACGTCCCTGCACGACGAAGCCGAACACCAGAACTTGCTGCTTCAGCATGATTGTCGTTTCCGCTTGAGTCGAAGCACACACCACGTTGTCTGTCGCAGTTTCTTGCATCGTATGCGAACAACAATCCTTCTCCACCTGTGGTTGGATTAGGTGTACCTGATGAGCCTGTCACAGCCGCCGCGACACCCGGCGATGACGAGGTTGACGACGAAATATACGAGTTGAACTGGAATACAAGCGCGTCGTATTCGTCAGCACTCTTGATGTTCGAAATGATATTGGGCGGCAACGGCTGTCCAAACAGCGCGATTGGACCCAACAAAACCTTGAGTGCTGCCCCTCGATCACGATCGCGCATCGCAATGTACGACTTCACAACAGGGGCCATGAGAACCGTGTTTGGGTAAGTGAGCTTGGTACTATGACGTAACTCGCCATTCAAGAACACGTCGACTTTCGATCCTCGAATCTGACGATGTGTGTGAACAATTGACAAAAAGTGCCACCGTCCAGGAGTGATCAAGTCTGGAATCTCGACGTGGGAATCGTTTTTTTTCTTGTCAAAACACGTGATGGCCAGTGACGAGCGTATAAACGAGCACACGATGCCCACGTCGGTCTTACCACTGTACATACACATCATACAATCAGTTAGTTTCCATCCACGCGATTCATACGATCTGATAGTGCATTCCATACCAAAATGTGAAGAGCGGTGCCGAAGTTTCGGGAAGACATTCGAATTTGAGCCAGGCACAAAAAGTGTACCCATATGCGGGGAATGTGTCGAGCACTGGTAACACGAGACCCGAGTAATCGCCGGTGAGATCAAAGAAACTCACAGGTCCAAACGAATCCCGTGCAATCATCTCGAGCGTAGCAATATAGTAGCTGACTGATTGATCATTGGGATCTTCATGTTCCATCCGTGGACTCCGGAACACCGCCAACATTGCACGAATATCGTCACTTGAGACCGAATGATTGGCAAGGTACAAAAAGAGTCGCAAGACTTTTTTGAGCACTTGATTGCTCACAAAGGGATCCACAAACAATCCCCGCTCACTTAAAAATGTCAAAATATCACGTTGGAGACCAAAACTACAACATGCTTCGACGTTTCCACAACTGCTGCGCACGAGATTGATCAAAGCATCCAATACTTGCACCTAAATCACACAAAGTCAATCTTTTCCCATCGTTATCCACGTCGTCGACCGCGTCATTACCTGTGCAGCTTCCTCCAAGACACCAACAATATCCGAGAAAATCGCCCGAAGCGCTGCAGGGTTACGGATGGTAAGCTTGACAGCTTCGGCTTCGACATATTCTTTCCCACCAACTACAAATACCAGAAAAGAAAATTCCCATGTCAGCAATCTTTTCGCTTTAGATCGTCATTGTGACGGCAGGACGCACGCAAATCGAGCAAAAACGCCGTGACCACCGAGTCGGTGAGTGGGGCAGACACGGCCGCCCAGGCCGAAACCTCCATACCGACGGTGAACGTGGAGCGGCGGCGCTCACGTGTCTCCATGGCTTCCCCTCTTGTCCTCAATGGGGGACGAAGCCAACCAATACACGAGTACTGACGTTGGCAATGAAGAAGGCAAAGGGAGGAAGAGTTGGGAGGGCTCCGCGAAAAAGTGGAGCGGAGCGGAGGGGAGGAGCGAAAGAAAGGAGAGTCGGTTGGAACAGAGAGGGGACTATGGGGGACTTGACAGGACAAAGGGGAGCGGACAGCGGAGGGGACGAGCGGACCGAGCTATGTGTTGTGGTGTTGTGCAGTGCGGAATCCGCTAAAGTACGATTGTCGTTCGATCGAGGGAATAGTGGCACCTGAGAATCAGTCGCGAATCCACATGGCTCCATTTTGGTGGAGAACGATGGTGTATGCGATGCGGAGGAGCGGCTGTTCATGAAAATGAGCGGGTCATCACGATGAGCTTCAATTACGATCATTTCAACAACGATACTGGCCATTGAAATGTTGGATAAGGGATGCAACAAGGCAGGTATCGTGTTCTATGTTGGGGGATCCGATCCAATGATCTGCCGTCTGTGTGCACTTTGGACGTGAGCGTCTCGCACTGCTCACCAAAAGAGGTTATCAACTGGGACATCGTCGTCGGCCTTGCGGCGGAACACGGCAAAATACTTCTTCCCACCACCACGCGCCACCTTCTTGCCTTCCTCTGTCTCCTCGGTCATGGCTTTCACACACGGATCCGACTCCTGCATTGAGTGCAAATAGTGCCACCCCATCAGATACAAAGGGAGGATGTAGGATAAACAAGATCTCATACCAGTTCCGCATCCGGAATCCGTTCGAAGCACGGATGACTCGTGCACTTCTCCACATGCCAGTTGTGGAGATCCTCCACGTCTGTAATCGTGTACAGGATCCCGCCCGGGGCCAATAAGTATGCATATTCTGCAAGGAGGTTCGTTCTACACGAACAAAGAGACCGTCAGTGCCATGATTTCATCGAAAAGAGCCCACTTCGAACATACCCAACGATACGACGGCGATGGTTGCGTAGCTTGAAGTGCGGGTCCGGGAAACAGAAAAACAACTTGGTCAATTGGCCCTTCTTAAAGTAGTGGGGCAAGTAGCGCATCGCATTCGTGCGAAACACTGACGTATTCTGGAACTTGCCGGGTTGCTCGGTACGCAAAGCTTCAATACGCAGACGAACGTATTCGGTCACTTTAGCACGGATCTCGAGGCCAAGCGTAAGCTTGTCGGGAAAGAGTTCACCAAGAGCAACTACAACATCCCAACGACATGTGAGCATTCGCAATAGTGATGCGAAATGATAAAAGAGAGCCGCACCGGTGAGACCACCGTAGCCACAGCCAACGTCCAGGAAATCCACCGACCTGAGCCATTCACACACCCATCAACCACACACCAAAAACGCACATCGTCAAAGGACTAGAAACGTACGGGTTCTCAATGCCTGGGTAGTATGTTGACCAATCCATCGCATCAGGGTTGATTGGGCTAAGGAAAACCAGTCAGATATTAGTATGCCAAACGACGACGGTGTAGTGGATGAGGACGTACTACGCAAATGAGTCATTATGTGACAGTGGGTTGCAGTGCGCACGCGAGCGGTAATGCTTTTTCTGTGGCATCGCGACCGTCGCATCGGGCGCTGCTGGCGTCACCTCCATCTCATTCACCATCTCGACCAATTTGACCTTTTGGGACACTGGTGGGGACCAGTGTGTCCCGAATCCCTTGTTTTGAAATATTCAACAAGGGACGTGACTGCCTCCTTGCTGTGTTACCAAGTTAGTGAAATGGCGCCATCGATCACTATGGTGCCGCACATTGGCGCGACTGTGCCCAGTACCGACTTGCCATCTTTGGTTACGGGTCGGTGCATGGAATGTGAGGATGAAAATGTTGTATTGGATGGTTTATTGTCCCGTCATTTCAACCTCCACGTTTGTATATTGTGCAAGCAAGACCATAACCTTCGTAGTGGACTCTACGAGCTCATTCCCAAGAGCAAGGCCAAAGCGGAGTATGCATTGCCTGATTCGTGCTTTCATAATCTTCCGTTTGTTGCGAAACCCAATCCACGCCACGAGAGTTTTGCACCATTGAAATTGTACTTGAAGAAAATGATCATTGATGAAGCGAAACGACTGTATGGTGACGACGACACCCTCGAAAAGGAGAAGGCATCACGTAAACGCAAATCGTACGAACGAGCAGCCACGCGGACAAAACATTTACTCAAGAAGCGCCATGTTGATACTAGTAGATCTGGTTCTTCGGCGTCAGCGAATCGACAAGGAGAGGAAAAGAAACCTGCTTCAACCTATGTGCCCATTGCCGATCGTGACCATCAGCACAAGTTTTTGACCGAATACTTCGACGATTCGACCAACTCTTGGGTGAAAGAATGTGCATGCGGCATGAAAGTACAGTTTGAGAAATGGTAAATACATTATTAGTTAGAGTGAGCGTGATCAGGAATCCTTCATTATTCCCCACTCGTGTTCCGTTCATCACGAGCTTGGAGAGCCCAACAATTGCATCCGACGCCGCTGTTCCATCATGGTTTCAAAACATGCTGCCATGATGTCAGCAAGAGACGTCTGGATACCGGTAGATTCCATCTCGAGCTTCATCCGTTTACGACTTGGAAGGACTTCATGGGGCGACCGTAAGGTCATTTGTGACAACCCAATGGCATTCACGTAGCTAACGCAGCAATAGTATTTGGGGAGTCGATCTTCAGCAGTGCGTTGCATCCACAATGGTAGTTCGAAAGTTTGTGCTTGATGCCGTCCGAGCAAGCGAATCCGCATAATGGTCGAACCCGATGCCCAAATTCGAACCGGAAGTTCGAAATTTTGCATTTCCATCTCATTCATGACAGAAAACACAGGAGACCGATAAAATGGATCGATTTCAGAAGCCGTTGCGATCATCTCTCCACGAGGTCGGTCGACATGAACATCGTCGGTAGATCGTTCATAAAACTCGACAATCATTTGCCGAGGACCGTAGGTTGGACTATCAGGGTGCCAGAAAACTCGGTATGGCAAGATTTGAACAGTGCTAACGACACATGGACCATCTAGCGTGTAATCAATATAATCGGACGCATTTTGATCAGTCGAGGCAGAACTACAGAAGAATGGAGATCCGTCAGAGTGGCAATCATCCAATTCGGAATGCTAGAAGGAACGAACCTGCTCCAATAGCACGAGTTCCCTGAAGAACATCCACAGCGCCGCTGAATACGTTCACCGAGTGTCATGACAAACGCAGGAACATCGTAGAACTCCTGAAGACTTGTGAGCGTTTCACGGTGCTTGTATCGGTTCATTTCACGCCAACATCTTGATGGCTTTAGTGTGTTTTGTGGTGTTTCACTTGGTCGGTCAGCCGAGGAGTACGCTATCAAGACATACACTCACTTGAGTTCACTACATACACAAAGAAACCAAGGTATAAGAGCTTGTTCGTACCTTTGAGCCCCTTGATCAATTGTTTGTCTTCTTGACACGATCCACTCGACAAGCACAGCATTTGCTTCCACGAATGCAATCGTGCCGTTGCATCTCCCACAACCAGCGACTGCAGCGCCAAATTCATCCATAAATCTAGACACAACACAATCGCATCAGTTCGTTGTCATGCCATATACAACATTCGCCTACCAACGTACCAGATTGATTGGTGACATTGCACAGTGCAACCGACGTGAGCTCAACGGCATGAAGCGATCCATGATCGAGGAACGAGCACATGTGTTCAAGAAGCACTACAGGAAGCTCGGACAGTCGCTTCATTGGCACCGTATCATCAGTTTCGTCCTGGTCAATGACAATGTCTTGTGGTGCCGTGTTGGCGTGAATCTCGGTCGTTTTCGCACGCGAATCGACCATTTTAGGACCACCCGACACGACTTCGGGGTCGGGGAATGCCGTTGCGAGCATCGTCGTCGCCAGGCGCTCGAGTAGTTGGGTTGCGGTCATGAACAGGGATCTGCCTCTTGGGACGGGGTTTCCGCACTGCGCCAGTTCTTCAACCAGCACCCGCCGGACTGTGAGAAGCCAAGCACGATGGGGACGTCACACACCACCAACACAGAGCAGTCATTGGGTGAAACAAGGTGGGTAATTCGACAACCAAGGGGATTTATCGTAAACGAGATTGGGAAAATATCCGTGACCTGGATGATATGAAGCGATCTTGGTAATGAGAAAAATCATAGCTTTTTTAGGGTTGGGTGGAAGTGAGTCGGACCACAGAAAAAGGCCAGGACCGAAGTAATTTATTGGATCTGAAGGTGTCGTTTGGCAAAATTTATGAATGCGAAGAACGGTTTCCACGTCCTTACGAAACTTCAACATCACTTGTTCTTCTCGCTTCTCTATGAAAATGTATCAATGCATTGTCCTGTCTATCGATCACTATTAGACATATTCGTGGAATTTCTTGTGTTCATGCGTTGGATGGTAGTCGTGCTTGTTGTTCTTGGTGCTCACATTGATAAACACAAACCCCGAAATTACCAATGTCGACGCCAGCATTGTCACCATACTTGGTACAGCCTGATGGAAGACATAGTCTGAAACGATGGCAAATGGGACGGTCAGCGAGAGCCCCACGGTGGCCACAGTTGGGGACGTGAGAAGCACGGCGCGCGCCCAGAGGTAATCCGAGAGGACATTGTCAAACAATCCCTTGATCCCAATGAGCACAAGGATCTCAAAGGTGAGCCCACTGAGGGATTCAATACCCGTATAATGGAAAGCAAGAACGATGGGCAACAAGCCAACAAAGTTGATCACACCGAGGAATCCAAAGAACAAGGAGATACTCACGCTCTCTTCGTCAGGGATCAAGCGGCGAATTGCGGTGATGTACACACCGTACATGAATGCAGCAAACAACGCCACGAGATCGCCGACCACATGGTCCTGGGCAGATGCATCTTTCAACCCGGCATCGTTGAATACAGTCGTCATATTGCCAAGCATACATAGCACAACACCAAGCAACTTGAGCCAGATAAACGGTTCTTTGAGCACACAGACACTGAGGAGAAACGTAAACACGGTTGACGTCGAACTCACAATCGTACTGCTGGTCACACTTGTCATATTGAGACTTTGGTTGTAGGTAAAGTTGGCAATAAACCACAGTGGCGAGACAATGGCACTAATCTTGATAATCTGTCGAATGCCAACATGTCCGGCAGCTTTCTTGATCAATATACGATGTGCAAATTGTCCTTCCTTGCCATTCCATGACTCTCCACGTAACCACGCATGGAAACGTGGCCAAACAATTTGCGAGAGATACCATAGTGGCAAATTCACTGAAAACAATGTAATTCCAACGTACGTCAAGAAGAACGGGCCTTGAAAGCTCAATTCATGGAAAATGTACTGCACCAAAACACTTGCAAAGGTCCAAATGAGTGCCACGATCACAATGAACACAACACCAAGCGTCCATTCAAACGTCGAGTGCTTGGTTGGCGTGGGATTGTTGGCGTCGTGCTTGGGTTGAGTAGACGGTCGCTCACTGTAGCCATTCAAACCATCATAGTCCTTGCCATGTACGAGGCCAGTGCGCTCTGATATTTCGCCCATATTGGTAGTATCACTATCGTCTGCTTCGTCCTTCGACACCCCTCGCCGACGAGCCAAACTGTCGTGGACGTTTGGCGTGGTGCCACCGTGTTCCATTCGGGCGGGATCCTCTATGCAACGTCTTCGAAAAGCGGCTCATCCAATCACCTGAACGACGTCACTTGTCATGGCCCTTGATTGGATAGCGGATTTCTACCAATAACATTCAATTTTCAATGTAGTGTACAACACATAAAGTCCAGATGTAGTGTGTCTTACCTTACTTGAAGCGTGGCCACATTCCGATGTCTCGTCCCAACTGTGAAGATGACACTGCCAGCGTCGGATACGGAAAAGGAAAGGAGGAACTGACTGATTGTGAATCGTTAACGCCACGTCCCACGACACTAACACCAATGGCCTCGTCCGCACCCTCGTCCCCTGCGCGTCCGCGGCGTCTTCAGGAGCTACAGAATCGGCCGCCATTGCTCACGACCCATTCTAGTCCGTCATCTCCATCGTCGTCATCCACGACGTCGGCATTTCTCTCGCCTCGTCGACCACGAACAAATCCTTCGACGACAAGTTTTATGGCACCTCCATCGATCACCGTATCTACACCTGTGTTGGTCGCAGCGGCAGCAGCAGCCGCCCCGGGGAGTCGTGGATCCGCGACGTCGAGTACACCGATCCCGACGCCACCACCGAGTACGAGGAATATTGCGGGCACATTGCGGGTGGAAGTCATTTCTGCACGGAATCTACATGCAGCGGTACTCGGGAGTCTGCTCAAGTGGACGGCCAATACGTCAAATCCGTATGTTGTGATTACTCTCCATCGTGACGAGTTTACGACCACGACAAAAGAGCAGACGTTGAACCCAACGTGGAAAGAAATGGGAACTTTAAGTGTACCATTGCCGTCAGAACAAGAATTGTTGCAAACGGTGGGGATGCATCGCAGTGTGTATGACACGGGGAGTGGGGTGAGTGCGGATGCGACGGGTAAGTTATTGGCCGGTGTCGCCAACAAACTCAACTCGAAAATGACCGGGAACGATGGTACCTCGAGCGACTTTCATGCATGTTTCCCCCATCTCCGTGTCCAAGTGTTTCATCGTGCGGACCAAGTAGATGGTGCACAAGCTCCAGGGAGTCCACGGAGTCGGCGTGCGCAGGACAAGCTTATCGGTGAAGTCTCGGTGCCGATTCTTCCATGTCTCATGTCGAGCACGTCAAGCCATCGTTCGTGGTACACGCTTCTTTCGGACGAACATCCGGATGCTGGACAAATCCAACTCGCCATGAACTATGATGTCGGAGGACCGGGCAGTTTAGAACCTCTCAAGGGAGATATTGTTCGACTTGCTGGGTTTGGTGGTATGGAGTATTACGCAAAACTCGTGAATGCCAATGCACGGCTCGAGGTTGTGGATGTGTTTCAAGACCAAGTGCTCGTTCAATACAAGAGTATTGAGAATTGGATGCTGTCGTTTGAAGTCCATCGCAATATGCTCTTCGTCGTGCGTCGTCCGTCGATCATACGTGATGCAACCAACCAGTTGACTGGCCAGATTGTGCGTGTGGGTCACTCACCACTTGTCACCAAAGCGCGTCAAGCCTGGCAAATCATTCCCGTGTCGCAACGACGCCAATTGCATGATTTATATGAGCTCGCGGTGCTCTCGGGTGGTGCGGCGTACACGGTGGTGTCCAAGAGTGTTGACACGACGTTGAATCAAGGCGTTCAAGCGGGTGTTAAGACGTGCCTGAACGGCAGCAGCGAGGCCGTGAACCAAGTGTCCCACGAGGCGTTGCGCCGGTTCTGGTATGGTGACTCCCGACAGAGACATCCGCAGCCAACGCGTACCGAAGAGATGAAACGATACCTTGAGGGTGGTCCGTTATCAGGACGTGGCAAGGTTGTCCAAGCCTTTGGGGAGCCTGAGGCCAATCTCGATGACGAGGAAAAAATGGAAGAGAGTGAAATTGTGTTTACTGTCGACCCTGAAGACGAAGAACCAGAGACGTTTGAGGCCGAGGAGACCAGAACAGAAACTCTGCATGACGATGATGAAGAGAAAACCAATGAGGACGATGCGGATGGTGGGGTCTGGGGGGACGATGTCCCCGAGCAGCTCATTTGCCCAATTACTGGTTGTCCGATGATTGATCCAGTGGTCGCTGCGGATGGCCACACGTATGAACGTGAAGCTATCCTGCAATGGTTCAGTGCCAGCAACAAGTCACCTATGACGGGTGCGCAAATGGAGACCACGCAAGTGTTTCCAAATATTTCGCTCAAGCGTATGTCTCAAGAACTTCAAGAGAAACGAAAAGCCGCGATGCGAGGCTTGTGAGCACGTGTCAGTTCCTATCACTTCTATGTCGTACGCTGGCTCAATCCGGTGTTACGATCAGTATCCCTGCATCTAACTTAGCATTTTCCACTTCACGCAATACTATCATTCATTTCCATGGCACAATGGTTCTTTTTGAGATAGATGAGATTGTGGTAGATCACACAGAAGAGATAATTGGACGAACATGTCCCTCTCCTGAACAACAACACATGTTCCTTTGGCTTAGGCGTGCGCCTTCTCCTTCTGACGCTCTTCTTCACGCTTCTTGGTGATGCAACGCAACGTCTCAAGCGCACTCGCTGGCAGACGCGTGCCGGGACCAAAGATGGCCGAAACGCCTTGGTCATAGAGGAATTGGTAGTCCTTGGGTGGGATCACACCACCACAAAACACCATAATATGCTCAGCATTTTGCTTCTTGAGCTCTTCAATCAGCGCTGGCACGAGTGTGTTGTGACCCGCAGCCAGCGAGCTCACACCCACGGCGTGCACATCGGCATCGATCGCTTGACGAGCTGCTTCCTCGGGTGTCTATCACGCATACATAGTGTCAATACCAAGGCATCAAATCAGCCTACCATCATTAAATCGTACCGAGAAGAGCGGACCAACGTCAACATCAAAGCCGAGATCGGAAAAGCCCGATGCCACAACCTTGGCGCCACGATCATGACCATCCTGACCCATCTTGGCAATTAACAGACGGGGACGACGACCTTCAGTGGCAGCAAAGTCTTCCACAGCCTTGACAACTTCATCATACTCACGCTCGGCTTCTTCATTGTATTGGTAACTTTGACGGTAAGCACCCGTAACGACTGAACTCTTGGGTACGTGACGACCCCATTCCGACTCGAGTGCGTCCGAGATTTCACCGACCGTACAACGCGAACGTGCTGCTTCAATGGCCAGCTTGAGCAAGTTCATCGGATGTTTACCTGGACCCGTACTTTCGGTAAGTTTGGCCGATTCCTTAAGTTTGGCAAGTGCGGCTTGAGCACGGGCTTCATCACGGTTGGCTTTGGTATCTTCAATGCGTTTGATTTGTTTCTTCCGCACCATTGTATTATCAATGGTCAAGACTTCAACCGAGTCCCCATCTTGGACAACATACTTGTTGACACCAACAATCGTTTCTTCACGTGAATCAATACGAGCTTGTTTGCGTGTGGCTGATTCTTCAATACGAAGTTTCGCCATACCAGATTCAATGGCTTTGGCCATCCCACCCAATTCTTCAACTTCTTCAATCACCTTGATCGCTTCTTCGACCAGATCGTTGGTGAGGGATTCCATGAGGTACGAACCACCCCATGGATCAGCGACCCGTGGAATACCAGTTTCTTCTTGAAGAATAAGTTGTGTGTTACGTGCCATACGTGCTGAAAATTCTGTTGGCAAACCCAATGCTTCATCCAGTGCATTTGTATGCAACGATTGCGTTCCTCCCATGACAGCCGCCATGGCTTCAACCGTCGTCCGAATAATATTGTTGAAAGGATCTTGTTCCGTCAATGAATAGCCCGAGGTTTGACAATGCGTACGCAACAACAAACTCTTGGGATTCTTGGGTTGAAATTTATCCTTCATCATCCGTGCCCAGAGTGTACGTGCCGCACGTAATTTCGCCACTTCCATGTAAAAATTCATACCAATGGCAAAGAAAAAGGATAAACGAGGTGCAATCGCATCGACATCCAATCCCGCCGCTTCCGCAGCACGAACATATTCAATTCCATCGGCAATCGTAAACGCCAATTCCAATTTGGCATCCGCACCCGCTTCTTGCATATGATAGCCAGAAATCGAAATCGAATTGTACTTGGGCATATATTCCGAGGTGTATCCGAAAATATCTTGAATAATACGCATCGATGGACCTGGTGGATAAATGAACGTATTTCGTACCATGAATTCCTTGAGAATATCATTTTGAATCGTGCCGGATAACAATTTTTGATCCACTCCTTGTTCTTCCGCAGCCACAATGTACGATGCCAGAATCGGCAACACCGCACCATTCATTGTCATGGATACCGACATTTTATCCAGTGGAATCCCATCAAATAAGATCTTCATATCTTCGACAGAATCAATCGGCACACCTGCCATCCCCACATCACCTTTGACACGTGGATGATCGGAATCGTACCCACGATGGGTCGCTAAATCAAAAGCGACACTCAAACCTTGTTGACCAGCTTTCAGGTTCTTGTGATAGAATGCATTGGATTCTTCTGCCGTGGAGAAACCAGCATACTGACGCACTGTCCATGGCTTGGCGGTATACATGGTGGCATAGGGACCACGTGTAAATGGAAAAGTTGCAGGTGCTTGGGCAAGTTCCAACTGTTCCAGATCTTTTTTCGTGTACAATGGTTTGATGTGAATCCCTTCCGGCGTATGCCATACCAACGTTTCGGTTGGATCTTTCCCCTTGAGTTCCTTGGTGGCTTGTTTGAGCCATGCTTCCGGGTACATTTCTTGCCCCAAATTGGTCGTGGCAAGTGTGCGGACGAGCGTGGAACGCATGGGTCGCATGGCATGGCGAGCCACCGCTCGCGTCGAGGATGAAGAGGATACGCGCCACATGATGCTCCAGCCGAGAGATTGAAGATAAGAAGCGCCTCAACAACCACAATTCAATGGCCGGCTCACGCGCGTGTCTGTGAGGCCCTGATGAGGGAGATGATCCGACCAATAATCGAAGGACCTGACGAGATCCTTTCCCTTCTTCAAGTTGGGGATCTGTTGACGTAGAGGTGGTAATATTACCAAAATAGACAGATTCGGCCATAAACAAAAGGATGTGATTGGCTAAAATAGTGTTCAAGCTGTGGGTTGTTCATGGTGGCAGATTTTGCCGTCCAATCATCGACGACCACATCGACTTCGTTTGCAGATTGGGTGATTTATTTTATGCCCTATTTTAGGATGGTGACTACTTTAGGACTAGAAACCTAAAGTAGAACTTCAACTAGGACAAACGAAGACAATTGACCACGAAAAGACACTGATCGTGTTCTCTTCTTCATGCAAAATAACGTTTTATGCGGGGAAGAGACGATCCACCAGAGCCATGGTTTAGGATGTTTTCGAGAACGTGAAACCGATCCGAGACCTTGTAGTCTCTTTCTATCCATCACATTTTGATGGAGCCGTTGGGATCCTTCAACTGTGTGGAGAATATTCTCCATTTTCGAAGCACCATCGCGGTATTGCTGCTGGGCATAACTAGATCAAGCCGTTGAACGACGTCGATTCATTTCATCCGTGGGGGTGCACAAGCCACTCATCCACTCGCCTTGGCCAGCCAAGAGCATGGGCAAACGTACAGCCATTGAAGCCGACATGGTCGATCACCACACCCACGACCACGCGCCACGGTCGGTCCCCATGACATCAACTAGTAATTCTCTTCTCAACAGTCCCGATCCTGTCCGTTCTGTACTTGTCTCGCCAGTGCCTTGTGCATGGCAGCACATCCCCGACCAAAACGTCGAGCCGCATGGCGCGTGTCACATGCGCGTGCGCACAGCCTCGCGCATCAAGACTACGCAACCTTCTCGGGTACAAAGGGACGATGTGTTCACTACTATCACTCACACTTTGGACGACGATTCCGTACTGGACGACGATAGCGATCCCATGACCGAGCTTTCCATGACCCTCCCACCGCTTGTCGCGCCGCGTCCTCGTCGTGTGGTTTCCCCCGATCTCATCTTCCAGTCGTCTCGTCCATCCCACTATCATTCGGAACCCGAGAAGAATGAGACGTTACCTGATCTCGAAGCCATGCATTCCATGACCATCCGGCGTCGTGCCTTTCGTCCGATTGGCGCGGGACGTCCCGATGTCGACATTACAAGTCCACCGCCACGTGCAATGAATCCTGTGGTTTTGGATGCACGATTCAAGAATATGCAGCGTTTGGATTTGGCTTTGGATGCCCAGGAAGCTCCTCTCCAACCATTTCATCGTCCCTGTCCACAACGTCGCGTCCCGAGTGTCGGTGTCCATGGCGTGCCCGTCGTGCCGGTCGCGAAAATCGTACCACTTGATCGCGACCACATGCTGACGACGGCGAACTCGGTGTGACAAAGACACGACCACGTCTCTCGACAATATATTGAGGTTGGGTGTGACACGGGCTCCACCCAACGATCTGTACATAATGCAACGCTACAGCAAGCCATCCTCCTGAGATGTGATGGCGTATCGATATGATGAAGATATATAAAAGCGGCGATAGTATCCACAAACACATGTGTGACCGTAGCACATAAGAACAACACAATGCCGATATGACTGTAGAAGAAATTGGAGATAACCATGTTGAATCATTTCATAACCATTGAGTTGTTTCGTTCTCTTCCGTTTACCTTTTGACACGAACGCATGGTTGTGGGTGGTTGATCCGTTGAAGGAATGGATGCACCACACGAGAGCATACCGAGTCGGACGCCGTCAGGATGACGACACGTCCGACAGGGACTACCCACCGGAACCGGCACGATACGAGACGACAGGATGGTCTCGTCGTGGCGTGTTCCACAGCACCAATTGACGCACAATGTCTTGGTTTCTTCTCTTCTTATCGTCGATCGTAACCGAGAATGGGTGCGAGCCATTTCTCTGTCTCTTCGAGCGACTGCCCCTTGCGCTGGGCATAATTCACCACTTGTTCCTTGCTGACTTTCCCAACGGCAAAGTACTGTGACTGTGGATGGGCGAAGCAAAGCGCGCTAACGGCCGAACCTGGCAGCATCATGTAGCTGTCCGTGAGTGTGAGACCCGCAAGTTCCTCAGCCTTGAGCAGATCCCACAACACACGCTTCTCGGTATGATCCGGCTGCGACGGGTACCCTGGCGCTGGACGAATCCCATCGTACTTGACCTTGAGCAAGTCTTCCTGCTTGAGTACTTCATCAGCAGCATAACCCCAGTCATGGACACGCATCTCACGATGAATGTACTCAGCAAAAGCTTCAGCGAGACGATCACCGATCGCCTGTGACATAATCTTGTTGAAATCATCATGCTCGGCCTCAAATTTGGCAGCAAGTTCCTCGACGCCAAATACACCGACCGCAAAGCCACCGATGTAATCCGTCGTGTATGCATCCGAGCCCGTGGCCTTGGGCGCCACAAAGTCGGCAAGCGATATGTACGGGTCGCTGGTCTCCTTCTCGGCCTGCTGACGAAGCATGCAGAACTTCGACACGGGTGTGTCAGGAGCGGCTGGATCACACACGATCACATCATCACCATCACGGTACGCGGGGAAGATACCCGACACACCTTTGACAGTCATGAGCTTCTTGTCGATGATTTGTTTTAGTAACTTCTGTGCTTCGTCAAAGACCTTGCGAGCCTCAGCCCCAACCGACTCATCATCAAAGATTTTTGGGTAACCACGGTTCGGGTAGCGACCACGCAGTTCCCAGGTCTGGAAGAAGGGGTTCCAGTCGATGAACGGAACAAGGGTCTGCAGATCGAGGTTATCAATGAGACGCACACCAACACGGTTAACCTTCTGGAACGGTGGTGCCGCAGTAAAGTCGATGTTGTACGATTTCTTGAGCGCCGCGTCGTATGAGACGAGCTTGATATCGTCCAGCGAGGCATAGTACTCCTCACGGAGCTCTTCATATTCCTCCAACAGCTCTTCAACAAACTCATCCCGCTCTTCATCCTGACGGAGCAGGTTACCTACAACAACGACACTGCGCGAGGCATCGAGGACGTGAATCACAGGGTGCTCAGCCGTCGAGTAGTGCGGCGCAATCTTGACTGCCGCGTGCATTTTGGACGTCGTCGCACCACCAACCATGAGCGGAATATTGAGACCTGCCTTGTTCATCTCGCGTGCGACGTGGACCATCTCGTCGAGAGATGGCGTGATCAAGCCGGAGAGACCAATGATATCGACATTCTCCTCCTTGGCGACCCGCAGAATGTCCTCGCACGGAACCATGACTCCCATATCGATGATCTTGTAGTTGTTGCAACCGAGTACGACACCCACAATGTTCTTACCAATATCGTGAACATCACCCTTCACGGTAGCCATCAGCACCTTGCCAGCGTACTGCGAGTCTTCATCGATTTCCGCGAGAACTTCACCATTGGCTTCAGCCGCCAGTCGGCTCGCTGCTTTCTCCTCCTCCATAAACGGCAGCAAGTATGCCACAGCCTTTTTCATGACACGTGCCGACTTGATTACTTGGGGCAAGAACATTTTGCCCGAGCCGAACAGGTCGCCGACAACGTTCATACCGTCCATCAACGGACCTTCAATCACGTCGAGCGGGCGAGCACACGCCTTGCGCATCTCCTCCACGTCCTGATCGATAAATTCAGAGATACCCTTCACCAACGAATGCGTGAGGCGTTCGGCAATAGGTTTGGAACGCCAGGCCTGTGCAGAACCAGCGTTTGGGTCCACACCACCCTTTTTTAAAGCCTCTTGTTTCTCCTTCTCAATAAGCGAGCGGTCGAGCAATGCCTCAGTCGCATCCGGATGGCGGTTCAGCACAACGTCTTCCACGAGCTTAAGGAGATCTGGTGGGATATCATCATACACTTCAAGCATACCAGCGTTCACAATACCCATGTCCATACCTGCCGCAACCGCGTGGTACAAGAATACACTGTGAATGGCCTCACGAATCACGTTCACACCACGGAAACCGAACGACAAGTTGGACACACCACCACTGATCTTGGCGTATGGACAGGCTTCCTTGATGCGACGCGTCGCATTGATGAAGTCGACACCGTAGTTATTGTGTTCCTCCATACCAGTTGCGATCGTCAAGATGTTCGGATCAAACACGATATCCTCAGGTGGGAATCCCACACGTGGACCAACGAGAATGTCGTACGAGCGCTTACAGATCCGCAGCTTCTCTTCCTCGGTTGCGGCCTGACCATCCTCATCGAAGGCCATAACGACCACGGCCGCACCATGACGCTTGACGATCTTCGCGTGCTCAACAAACAAATCCTCACCAACCTTTAGTGAGATCGAGTTGACGATACACTTGCCCTGCACACACTTGAGACCAGCCTCGACAATGTGAAACTTGGACGAATCAATCATGAACGGCACCTTCGACACATCGGGCTCAGTCACAGCGATCTTGAGGAATCGTTCCATAGCGGCGACGCCATCCAACATACCGTCATCAACATTCACATCGATCACCATGGCACCGTCTTCGACCTGCTGACGTGCAATATCCATCGCCGTACCATAGTCACCCTTCATAATGAGCCGCTTGAAACGAATCGAACCGGAAATGTTGCATCGCTCACCAACATTGAGAAACGAGAAACGTTCTTTCGTGACCACAAGGTCTTCAAGACCAGAAAGCCACATGAATGGGTTCTTGAGTTCAGGAAGTGGACGGGGCTGGTAGCGTTCTGTCATCTTCCACATGGCACGAATATGATCAGGTGTCGTACCACAGCAGCCACCCATCATATTGACCAGTCGATCCTTGGTAAATTCTTCACAGTACGATGCCATAAGGTCGGCACCATCGTCGTAGCCACCCATGGCATTGGGAAGTCCAGCATTTGCATACACAGACACAAAACACTCGGCCACGTTTGCGAGTCGCTGCAAAAATGGCTTCATTTGGTTGGCACCAAGGGCACAATTGAGACCAATGCAAAATGGCTTGGCATGACGTAAACTCACGTAAAATGCTTCAGTCGTTTGTCCCGACAATGTTCGTCCACTCATATCCACAATTGTACCCGAGATAAAGAGTGGTAAACGCTTGCCCGTCTTTTCTTGGTACTGGTCGATCGCAAATACTGCAGCTTTCGCATTGAGCGTATCGAAAATTGTCTCAACCAACAAGATATCCGACCCACCGTCCACCAAACCTTCGACTTGTTCATAGTACGCTGTGACCAATTCATCAAAGGTTACGTTTCGAAACCCAGGGTCCTCCACGTTGGGTGAGATCGACAATGTACGATTCGTAGGGCCAATCGATCCTGCGACAAACCGTGGCTTGAGAGGGTCTGTGGCCGTCACTTCATCAGCTACTTCACGTGCAATCTTGGCGGATTCATAGTTGAGTTCGTACACCAAATGTTCCATCTTGTAATCGGCTTGGGCAATGGTGGTCCCACTAAACGTGTTTGTCCCAATGAGTTGGGCCCCACCAACTTCCATGTACTGACGATGAATATCTTTGATAATTTGTGGCTGTGTAATCGACAAGAGATCATTGTTGCCCTTTAACAAGGCATCAAAATCTTTAAATCGGTCGGCTCGGAAATCTTCTTCCGTGAGTTTATGCATTTGAATCATCGTCCCCATACCACCGTCAAAAATGAGGATACGTTGCTTCATAAGCGCCGTTAAATACGCGAAGATATCAGTCTCGCCGCGAATAAACGGTCGTTGCAACATGGCAATTTCTTCAGGGGTCACGTCGGCACGACTCATGATGAAATGGACAAGTGTTGGAGAAAATCGAGTCAGAAAAGTTGGCTAGTTGAGAGGTAAGAAGACTTCAGGAATAGCGCGCGACCAACGTTGGGAGAAGCAAACGTTGGACGGACGCTAGTGAGTGCGAAGGACAACGATGAAAATCGTTGGCGTTGGCGAAATCGAAGTGCTTCTCGTGGGGTTTCCAAGGAACTGAAGAGAACTGAACGAGAGGGTCCAACGCGAAACGTTGGTGTTGGCGCTGCCAACAACCCCGGACCAAAATGGGGATGGGCGTAATGGGGGACGATCGCTCAAACACATGCTATAAGATAACCACGTATCTCCGTTCGTATATATTTAATTAGACAGGTTATGCGTTGCAAGTGGGAGATATTATACCAATGTGTTCGATTATCACATAGACTATCACAGGTTATTGTTTATAGTAGTACTCCAAAATCCGGTCGTCGCAGATCAGTATTGCTGTTTTTACGATCCGTAAAAAGCTCAACAGTCACTAATAGGAGGTAAACGTACCCATATTTCCACGTGGAACGTGCCTGGCGACAAGCTCATTGGACTCCATGCGATCATGCTGCTTGGGCAAGGGCTAACTGTATGTTCTCCAGTATCTTCACGAGCTGACGACGATGTCCACAATGCCCCTCTCTATTCACTAGTCGATCGGTACCAATCGTTCGAGGTCGGTCTGCATCTTCATGATCTGCGTCACCAACATTTCATGGCGCCGTGTGGCCTCTTCGACTTTACTATTGACTTCGGTCAGCATCTGCGCCATCTCCACGCTAATTCCTCCATCAGTTGGTGCAACTGTGGGACGACGGACGACTGTGTTGAGACGTGCGGCTGTCGTGGCCATACGAAAGCCCGAATGCTGACGACCAGAATTCGCCAAGAGCTTCTGTGATGGTGAAATGGGGAGCTTGGCAGTGGATTGGCCTGGTGGTTGTCCCTTGACCACCGACAGTGTGGGTTCGGGCAAGAGTACAGTGGTTGGAGACATTGGTGGTTTGTCTCTTGTGGGCGTTGTTTTCGATGGTGAACTCTTGGTTGGTGTGGGTGGCTTGGGTTGTAGTCGTGCCCGAGCCACTTGAGCCATTTTGGCTTGCATCGCAGGAAACAGTGCGAGGGCTTCAAGAAAGCGATTTCGTGAGAGCATACGTAATTCACAAAAGCACAGCGTACGAACTGTTGCCCGCCTTCGATTGTCGGGACTGAGAATTGCCATTTCACCAAAATATTGGTTCTCACCCAAGATCCCAATTTGACTGCCATTACGGAGGACTTCGACGGCACCACGAAAGATAAAAAACATTTCGTGACCGATTTCCCCTTCAATGATCACGTCTTCAAGTGGCGCAAAGTGGATCATACGCATGTTGAGCGCAAGTTCGAGCAAAAAATTCGGATCACTACCGGCAAAGAATGGAAATTTGCGTAAAAATTGGTCGTTGATACTGAGCGCAATCTTGGACCGTAGCTTGGAGGAGAGTTCACCGAGGATTTGTTGCTCGCCGTTGAGTCTACTTTCGCGCGAGATTCGAGTATTGTGAAAGAACTCACGGATCTCAATACGCAGTTTCATGGGCAATTCACGTGCCGCCATGTACTCGTTCACTTCGTCCATTTTGGAGCGAAATCGCGTTTCTGCAATAGTCAAGCTGGATACGAGTTCGACGATCTACACACGATGACATGACCACTCATAGGTTTAGCGAAAGGAAAAGATTGAATCAGTCTTGCTGGAACGCACATTCGTGATTCCGTACGCGAAGATACCACCACCAATGATCATGGCAAAGATTGAGAACAGACGTTCGTCGGCATTTGTTCCCGAGATGTCGCCAAAGCCAATGGTTGCTCTAGAAGTCACAGAACATTTGATGAGTGCACTGTACAACTCCACTAGTGATCAGTAGGGACGGGACGACTTACAGTGTCATGACTGCAAAGTAGAGGGCAGCTACATAACGATCCCACTTGTCGCCACTAGGATCTTGAAGATGATTGATTGTAATCCAGTTGTTTGGTCCCTTGTGGTTCGCGGCGATGGCATGGAATATGCAGCTGAACCAATGGGATACGAACATAACCATGAGGATGTACTTGAACAACGCCGTCAATGTTGATCGAATGAAAATCGCATTTCGAATGCGACGGAATATGCGCGATATTCGGAATAACCGCAGTAATCGAACGAGTCGAAGGAGCTTGAGCGAGTGCCGCAGCGATGAATTAGCTGCGACGGACGTTTGTGGCAAGATGTCGTCGTAGGGAATCGCGGCAATCACATCCACAATGAACCATCCCTTCAAATAAACTTTAGCGGCTGCTCTTCGACTGTACTGAATTGAGCCATCGACGTCGACAGCAGTATTGAAGGTGACAAGCTACAATGGAAATACAACACGTAAGTCTCACGTGAAACAGTATCAACTCGTGGTATCACAAACCATGTCAAATATAAAGAACTGGTCCAAAAAGATGTCGAATCCATCTTGGGTTTGATCAAATGGATCGAAGGAAGCTCGAAACTACTCATCGATGGAGTCAAAAATTAGCATGGCAAGTTCATGAACCAGAGGGCTCAGTAAACAAAGTCTTACCGGTAGCACAAAAGCGTTGTAGAGAATGAATAGAATACTGAGCGTGTCCCACGTCAAGCGAAGCCGCCCCTGTGGGTTGATCATCTTCTTGGACGTTGTAAACACCTTTGCTTGTGTCCGAAACGAGTTGCGTTTGGCGAGTCGACGAAGAGTTGGATTATCCATTGGAAGACCAATGTTAGCAGCATTTTTTCGTAGAGGATCCACATACACTGGCGCCATGGTGCCTGATTGTGTCTTGGCTTGTTTTCCGTCTGGCACGGACCCTGATGATGCTCCAGATATACCACGTTCCAGTGAACGTGACGAAGTACCTATCGGGCCTTCTGCTTCTACTTCTTTTTCGTCTTCTTCCGGAATTCCATCTTCATTGTCAATCACAGCCGCAACAACCAAAGCTGATTGCTGAATTTTGTTTGCTTGGTGTACTTTCTGGTAGTTTTCATACTCTTCGCCCGGCGAAAGGGTCATCATGATACTACGTGATTTTGCTGGGCTCATTGCATCGTCACCCGATTCAATGTCGACACCACCTCGCTCCAGTGTTCCAGAAATTTCTTCCTCAAGGTGTGTTCGTCGACGTAGACGAGCTGTATAAAATCGGTCAAGGTCCAATTGCTAGTCATTGCGACAAGATAACGGTGAGCACAAAGTTGATGGCACAAAACCTCAAGACGGTTGCTTACAAGCTCAGAATTTGCCTTCGGATCAAACATCTGAACAACTCGTCGCGACCCTCGTCGAATGCGTAACTTGCAGTTATCACCACACAATTAGTTCCACACCTACTGAACTCGAGATCGATATGGACTTACCTTGGCTCGGTTTATCGTTCCTGTAGGCTTAGGTGGAGATGACGACAATGGAGATCCTGGTGGCGTTGCATGAGAATCAGCGACGGGAAGCGCGCTTCGTGTTTCTTCATGTAGCGCATCGGTGTGCGGAGATACCTTGGACATGATAAGAAATTGCAACGACAAGCCACATACACGGGTCTACACGCCTTTGGTGATGCCAGTGGGACAGGTAAGGCGACGTAAGGGTTTCCAGCTCTCCGGTGGTACCATCGCAGTCGTTAAAGATGGCATCATGCAGCGCGGCAGCTTTAAATTAGCCAACCGTTATTCCATAACCGGATACAGCTGTCTCATGGCGTCGACAATAGATGATACTGTTGCATCTGTTGGTTGATGAAGGCGTGAGAAAAAGAGAGCAAAAAGACAGTCGGAAACAACGATAAGGTGTAAAGTAGTTACCGTGATTGTCTCTTTCCGACACTGTGATGCTGCATTCGTCCCTCTTTCGCTTGAAGGAGCAAGGAAAAGAAAAAACTTAAGCGTAGTACTGGAGACTTGTCTTCTTCTTGGCCGAGACGACGCCGATACCCTCCATGAAGTCTTCGTGCTTGATAATGCTCGAATCGCGTCGCAAAGCAAGCATACCAGCCTCCACACACACCTAAGAAAGAATTTTCTGTCAGTCCACTACAATTATCAAACACCTCAGACATCAACTAAAACGCACCGCCTTTAACTGTGCACCGTTGAAGTCGTCTGTGCAGCGTGCCAATTCGTCAAAGTTTACGTCTACAAAAGAACAAAATTAGTATCAATAGATTCGATCGCACGATCCAGCAGTTTGTCACGTACCATCCATGTCGACGTTCATTTTGCGCGAGTGGATTTGCAAAATACGCGCTCGTGCTTCTTCGGTCGGATGGGGAAGTTCAATCTTTCGATCAAGTCGACCAGATCGCAGCAGAGCTGGATCAAGCACATCGGGTCGGTTGGTCGCGGCAATGACCTTGATCTTTGTGTTTGCCGTGAACCCATCAAGTTGATTCAGCAGTTCGAGCATCGTACGCTGGACTTCACGATCTCCCGATTGTTCACCACCAAAACGTTTCGTACCAATCGCATCCAATTCATCAATGAAAATGATCGCACCACCCTTATCCTTGTCCTTGCATTTTTCCTTTGCGAGTTCAAACGCATCACGCACAAGCTTGGCACCATCACCAATAAACATTTGCACAAGTTGAGGAGCTGCTAGCTTGAGAAAGATAGCATCGGTTTGCTTTGCACACGCTCGTGCAAGTAGTGTCTTACCCGTACCTGGTGGACCATGGAGAAGCACACCCTTTGGTGGCTGAATACCAATGGCTTCAAATTTTTCACGATGGGTCATGGGCAATACAACGGCTTCAACCAATTCTTGAATTTGTTTGTCGAGACCACCAATATCGCTATATTCTTCTGTGGGTTTCTCATCAACTTCCATTGCCTTGACACGGGAATCGTATTCGGCTGGAAGTTTCTCCAAAATGAGATAACTGTCTTTGTTTGTTCCCACGAGATCATTCGGGACGAGGGATTCCGAGTCCACAAGTCCCGGAATCGGTAAGAATATCGTTTGACGCGTCGAGGTCTTGATCACAGCGCTTTTTCCAACACGTTGGGCATCCACATCAGTCGCTGCACCATCTTGTTCATCTTCATCGTCTTCAAGCTCCAGAATTTCGACCACATTGCCAACAAGGTAGGGTAATTGCTTGTTGAGCTTGACCTTTTCGTTGTTTTCTTTGATACGTTCACGTTGGGAATTGGTTTCATGATTAATACGTTGAATATCACTGCGCATAATACGAATATCATTGTCCAACAAACGAATCCGTTGACGCAATTCATCGTTGCTCATGAGGAGGATCTCGGGATCCAGTCCTTCTTCAATGCCACCCCAAATATCATTCGACTCGAGACTACTCATCTTAGATGATGCACGTAACTATAAAGACGCAAGAGGTGTAAAAAGCGCAATAAAAGCGGTTGGAAACGCGAGAGAACGACGCCGACGACGGCGTTTTTTCCTTTCGAGCTTCGAGATCGAACGTGGGCAGGAAATCCTCCCCCACTACAATGGAAGGATTTTGACCAATCAAAGGGCATATGCACGTAGTACCGGTTATGATTGGTGGTAAAAAGTATGCAGGCGATCTTTGTTTGAAACACCAACTTCAAAGTCGAACGGTTTTAAACTTGTAGAGTGAATTGATTTGTTACAAGACGCAAAATGATGTAAGTGGTGGTTACAGTATCGAAGGTCACAGTATCCTTCTGGAGTGAGTTGCTTTCTTTCACTTGTCTCGACAGAGGTCATTAAGAGAATAAAGTCGACAGAGCTGATAGTTTTCCTTCGGAGACTGCCAGTACCAGTTTGAATTTGCTCTGCAGTGCAAGATGCCAACCGGTCTATGTATTCGCTATTGTAGTTGAACAGCTAAAGAAATGGAGCAGCATGATACTAGTATTATAAAGGACCAGTCTCAATCCTGCATGCTCGTACTTAGTAGATTTACTTAGAGATGGCCAACACCGTATGCTCACGCAAATTCCATTCTCAGTACCAACTCGACGTTCTTGGCACCGCGCGTCGTTAGCAAATCCTGATCACATGTCACATTTTTTCGAAACTCTGTCCGAGTGGTTCCAATGCTGCTAACGTAGCCGAGCACGTTTGCGCTGCCAGCATTCTTCATCAAACTCATGTTCCCATTCCCATTGCCTCTTGAGACGCTCGGCATACCATGCCCACTGGTTTTGCTGGAACTCGGTGTGGGAGGATGCGAGTCGCATGAACTCCCCAGCCATCTGTGAAGGATATTCGGTCATCAACCACTCGGCAATGGCAGTGTGATTTTGAATGGGCAAGTCGAGAAACATCGTCGCATCCAGATCGGTTTTCTGGAAGTAACGAAACACCGTCTGCACCATCGCCAACGACCCCGAGTTTACAGCGACGTGGGGTGTACGTACCGTCGGTTGGGCTCCGTTTGCAAACAACCACGAGACTATGTGGAGAGCACCACGAGTCACTGCTAAATCAATCGGAATCTTGGTCGAAATGAGAAAACTAGAGATCAGAACAAGCACATCCGATCCGCACGACAACCGAGACTCACCCACGACACGAACACACGTCAGTTCAAGTGTCGGCTCGTTGAATACAACAGCTTCGTCTGTGATACTCGTATCTGTCGTACGTGTCGAAGAAATTGCCAATAGAGATGCGGAAATAATCGGACGACGAAAGATCTCGGTCAAATTGTTGACTAAGCGATCACGGATTGCAGTGATACCAGCATAGTAGTTTCGTTCTCGCTCCATGGTACGAAGGAACCAAGTATTGAGACGTGTACGCTCCGCTTCGACCAACCGACGCTCCCGTTCACGTGTCTGGCGATGCCTCTGTCGTTCTATCGCAAGCTTCTCGCTATGAACACGTCGCTCGCTGGCAAGGGTCTGTTGGAGTTCGCGGATCCGAAGGCCACTGCGGAGAAGCTCTTTTCGTAATCCAGACGTCTGTCGGTCCCGTAGGAATCGGAGCGTTGGATCATCGAGCGTCGTGGTTGATCGCGCGGCAGAAGTGGATTGTAATGCGCGCCAAGTTCCAGCAGACAGGTGCGCGAGCTCAGCGCGGAGGGCAGCAATCGTTGCATCTTTCGCTGCGAGCTGACAGTCCCGTTGAAGCTGCGGTGTCGATATCACCCTAGGATTCACTCCATTCGTTTGCATTGCATTCTCTGTTGGGTTGATCATATCACGTTGAACTCTGTGGATCAGTTGGCCATACAAACAACAAATGATTTGGCGCCAACGTCATGATCGAACTGGACTCGATTCGCGCGTTAAAATTTTCACCAATCGACACGACAGGCGCATCAAGAAAGACACATGATTGGAGAATATGGACTTGACTTTGAATGCAGACTCTCCACCAGCACAGCGATCCTTTTGATGGATGTTACCATCGATGGATCGCGAGTTTCTCACATGTCACAGACATTCATGCCATCACCATGCTGTGCAAGTAAAATTTACATGTAGTCACACGACTCAACATCAACCACAGTGTCAGTCTCTACTGACCTTCGTACCCGTCTCAATTCCCACAATGTTAATAGTACCCCAGGGGCACTAACTACCAACAACCGCCAACGCAGGAAAAGCCGGACGCTCAATCGTCACCTTGCGCCCCGATGACAAGCTACGCACAGTTTGAATCACCAAGCGCTCGCGACGCCGAGCGACGTCCTTCGGCATCGGCAGCGGCCACGGCTGCAGCAGTCTTTGGCCTTCGCGATGATCGTGATTCTCTGTCCGGTGAACCCGTGGACGACCCAGAACTGGAAGCTGCCGCAGAAGATGTTGATACGTCGCTGCGGTTCTGTTGCGTGACATTTGATGCCATTGAAAAGTATCTTCCAGTGGTTGTGAGTATCAGTATGGGTGCCTACTTTGGTGTTGGTACGCGCATATTGCTCACAGAATTTGTGAAACGCTTGACCAACGACGAAGGAGCCCTTTTGCGCATTTTGGGTGGTGGTTTCTTTTTACCCAATGTAATTGGGTGTTATATCATGGGACTTGCAGTGCGGTGCAAACCATTGCTTCGTGATCGCTTCAGTGTATACCTCACTGGTGTGACGACGGGATTTTGCGGCTGTTGCACAACATTTGCGAGCTGGGACGTCGGCATTGCCGCCAAAGTCGTGCATGGCCTGTTGGTTACGGCTGTGTTATTGATTGGCATTCAAGTGGCAAGTTCATACGCTAGCTATCGTTGTGGGATTCAAACTGCTGAAGCCTTGATCGGTTACTTCAATGCCCAAGCTGCAGCATTTCCCAAGCCACCTATTGATGCCAAGCGCCTACAAGTCGATCTGGATGGACAGATTCAAACCTTTGACGATGTCCGAGTCCACAGTTTTTCCAGTGGTATCACACGTCGCATGGGACTAACAAGAGACGCATTGGCCACAGCACGTGATGCTGCCAAAGATTTAGTCGCTGAAATCACGCAAGACGAGCATTTGCAGCCGGCACATTTCCCCACAGTTCGTCCTTGGGCAATCGTGGGGGCCATTCTCTTTTTGTGGCTGTGGATTCCACCGTTTGTTGGATTCGATACCTATGCCAGTTCACGTCTTTTTGCCCTCGCATTGGCGCCATTCGGTGCGTTGTTACGCTACTACCTCTCACTCTTCAACAGTAAACCCCAGTGTCAAGATTTTCCATGGTACACCTTCATCGCCAACATTACGGCCACGGCGATCAGCTGCTTTATCATCATCATTGGCAGTGGAGCGCGTAGTGGCAAAGTCTACTTGTTTCTTGGCGATGGTGGTTTAATCGTGGGTTTTTGTGGTTCGTTGTCAACAGTGTCGACGTGGATCAGTGAAATTGATGGATTGGCGGCCCGCAAAATGATGTTGGCCTATCGTTACGGCGCTGTGAGCGTCGGTGTTGGATTGCTTGTGGCCATTATCATCCTTGGTCTCTACGCTATCTCAGCCCACCCACCACTTATTGTGTAATACATGCATTTTCGTGACTACTTTTGTTGGGATTTCCCAACTGTTGGCATCTCGAGTGAGGGCGGCAAAGTCATTTCTCCAACGGAAACCAAGGGCAATATGACCACTAGTATTCCGTCGGCGCCACCGGCGCGTATCCTTCATTTCGACGTCTATCTCGTGCTCCCCGATGCCGCGACGCGTCAATTGCGCGTGTCCCCACAAACGGGGGACTTGTCTGTCAATACAACCGATCGTATCGTACTCTTTGCATACAAACGCAAGAAAGGCAACTTTCTTCGCACATTGCATGCGCCATCCAAGTGCGTCGTTGCATCGCTCGGACTACAACTCTGGTCGCGCATATCCAAGAGTACTGTGCGATGTCGATTTGTGAGCGAGCGTGACAAGGAATGTTGTCTTGAAGTACTTCAGATCATGGGCGTACGTGTGCTTGATGTACGTCCCACGCGCTTCATTCTACAACAGAGTCTAGACAAGCAACATGGTGACCAAGACATTGCTCCATATGCAGGTAAGAAGCGTTTTTCATCGAGTCTGTATGGAAAGTTACCGTCGTTCTATAGCCCAGTTCGAATCACTCTCAGCTGTACTCGCACATCCAACACTCTCGCGCGACATCGTCTCTTGTGTCACCTCGTACCAGATCTCTGATCAACTCCCTAGTGACATTGCCGTCATCTCGCAGGCCTTCTTTGGTGGCTCGGTGTTTGATCCATGAGGTAACTTTTGGAAGACTACGTTTCGATAAAGTTAACTCGGGTCAATAAAGACCCATTTTCCGCAACCCGACCCGTAGCCATATCAACTGACCTTCGCGAGCCCAACGGCGATAGGAGAGAACATGGCGCGCGGCAGGCCGGCGTCATCGCTTGCCTTGCGTGCGTTCTGGACAGCAGTAGCTGTTTTCGTTGTTGGGATCTTGTGTGCACCGTCCGTGGAAGCTGTGGAGTGGAAGCAATTGCTCCAAAAGGGCAAAGAGAAGGCAGTCGAGGCTGTTGAATGGGTCGGCTATCACACAGGCATTGGTGGCGCGTACTGCAAACGTATATGTGGTAACTTGATACTCACTCGCTTCTGTCAAAGTAGAACAATGTCTCTTTGTGGAGAAGCCAGCCTTAGCTGTGCGCGACTATCTGAACACAAATTTGGTTGCGCAAGACCGAGCAGTGGAGAGCGTTGTAGCAGCGGTCGAGTCGTGGGAGTTCTCGTACGTGATACTGAATGCAGGACAGTGTGCTTTCTGGGAGTATTAACTCGGTTTTGTTTGGTGGAACGAAAGGCGCAAGGATCGTACACCCATGGTCTTGGCAATCACTGGTCCCACCGGCACAGGCAAGACCGAGATGTCCAACCTCCTTGCTGAGAGTCTTTTCAAGCGTACACGCAAGTTGCCCAACAGCGAAAAGATGCTTCCAACAGGCCTTTTGATTTTCCGGTATGTTTGATTTAATTTCTACGTCCAAGTCACTCTCACATCCACTCACAACTTGTGATGCGTTCAGAGGCGAAGACTTCAGTGACTCGTTTTCTAACCCGATTACAGAGTACCATACACAAATCAAGACGCGATTGGTGGAACATCTTCAATTCTGCTCGGGCAAAGCGGTTGTGGTATTTGATGAAGTCCAGAAGGTAATCCCGCACACACTGGATGGTGAGAGACTGGCAATGGTGACTGTATGCATTTTAACCAATCTCATCCTGACGTTCTTCATCGTAGCGATTATGGAAGCCGTCAGTGATCGAGCGCAGCTATCGTACTACAAGAATGGCGTGACTAAGACAATCGACACGAGCAATGTGAGTCACACGTATGATCACTTTTGGCATGTACTGACACTTTGGGCTGGTATAGGTTATTTTCATTCTCGTGTCGGACATTGGCGTGAACGAGATGGAGCACGTCATTATCAACTATGAGAACCGTGAAGACGTTCCCCCAGCGGAACTAGAGAACGCTGTCAAAGGTGCCTTGGATGCGCAATGGGCTCGTCTTCGGTTCGGTAAAATGGTTGACCAGGTACAAAAACAGTTCGACGTTCTCACGTTGTCGTTTTCTCGCGCCCTCATCGCAATGTGTGAACTAAAACATTCATTCATCGCAGGTGATTCCATTTTTGCCGTTTGAGCACACCCACGTCGCACAGATCATCGATTTGAAACTTCGGCAACTTGATGCAAACTACCGTGGCGTTTATTGGCATCGTTTATGGATCGAGGTAAGTGCAGGTGGGCTCATATGACCAGGATTTGTGTGCATAACCGTTGTTTGGTGTTTCAAGGCGGGTCTTGCGGACAGAATGTCACTGTCGGACTCGATGAAATACGTCGTCCGGAAAGCAAGCGTGAATGGCACGGTCACCGCTCAGAAGATTTATGCCGTCTATGGTGCTCGAAGCGTTGAAACTGGCCCCATCCAGCAGCTGAAATCCAAGCTGTTACGGTACCTGCGGCCGTTCAATCCAGGTTTGTCAGAATTTCGTCATCTCCTCCGAATTCGACTGAGCTAATGTCGTCTTCGTTATGCCTTTTGGGTCTACCAGATGCCGAAGTCCGTGTGTCGTTCGATTCGGATGTAAATGAAGTGGTTATTCAGTCGTGCGGAGCTGAAGATCCAAAGAAAAAGCTGAGCGACCCGCCATTGGATGGAGAAATGATCAGCGTTTCGTGTTCAGTAAAGTGGCAGGGTGCTCTCGACTGAGCATCCAGTTGGTGCTGTTTTGATGAGTGTGATGATCGCTTGCACATATAACTAGAGACTAGTGAACGAACCAGTTCCAGCATACTACTACCAGCCTTCTAACCTCTTCTTTATTCACGTTCCTGTTGCTTGTAAAATTACAAACTCGTAAGCAAAAAATCTGCTGGATCCACTGGACCATTGAGTCCCCTCTTGGCTTCCATCTCAATCTGTTGCTTTTCGAACACATCGTAGTCATCCCATGCACTCGACGTACTTGCATACGCCGTGAATACTTCGATGAACCGATTGGCCTACGAGATACAGACAACACTCGCGGGCAGATCCATAGACTCAGAAGAAGTGCTATCCACGTGCTCGTACCTCTTCGTACATGACTTCCTCACAGTCTCGACATGCTGTGATGGATTTCTTGGTTGGTGTGTTGCTCATTTTGATATCGGTGAGCACAAAATTCGGCACGTCTTTGACCAAGAGCCACTCAACATGAAACAATCCTTCGTATTTGTTGGGCTTTTCCCACAGTGGAAATTTGAGATCCGTTCGCACACGTGATGTCATGCGTGCGATGCCATTAAAGTGCTTGCTCCCACAAACACTAAAGAACAGCAGCACTGGTCGCAATGCGGAGAACTCACTTTGGAAGACAGCATCTAACACACTGTTGTGCGCATACGTCGATGTCCAAATCCCATACTTGAGACTCTTGTGGAAATTGGCATCACTGAACGATTTGACGATAAAACATCGGCAAGTTGCGGTCGTGAACACATCACGCAGCAGTATGACATTGGCCTCAGCATTCTCGTGTACTGTGTGGGGGAATGCACTCGGCTGATAGAACCGTGGTGCAACTTTGAGCCGACGTTTCTTCTTCATGCTCCTTATTGCATGCTGATCCGTCGTTGGCACCAGTTTGTCGCCCTGGCGCCGCGCTGGTGGCTCAGCATTTTCCATTCGCACAATCTCCAATGCCACGATGCTCGACACTCAGATGATGATGTGGCACGTTCCACATTCTGGGACACGTTGAAGAGCTACATTGACTTCCTGGTAGTCATGCGGATACGATTGCACGTGTCATTCTCCCCATTCTGGAAGACACGCGTACGTGACGACAACATGGCGCCGCGTGGATTTGTTGCAACGCTTTGTCTACTTGTGGCTAGCGCATTCTGCGTGACATCACCTGTGCTTGCGGCCGATGCCAAGTCCAACGTGATTGAGTTGACGAGCGAAAACTTCGAGCACCTGACGCAAGTCTCGACCGGCGCCACGACGGGCGATTGGCTGATTGAGTTTTATGCACCATGGTGTGGCCACTGCAAGCGCCTTCAGCCCATCTTTGAAGAAGTCGCCAATGGTACGATTTGTTCATAGCTATTGCTGTACATGAAATATGGTTTTGACCAGTGGACATGTAGAGCTCAAGGGAGAGATCAATGTGGCCAAGGTGGATACGACCGATCACTATGATTTGGTACGTGCTCACACTAATCACAGCGAATATATAGAATGCAGTGACTGATATGTTGTGTATGCTTTAGAGCCAACGCTTTGAGATCAAAGGCCTTCCAACAATCTACTTTTTCCGCCATGGCAAGATGTACAAGTACTCTGGTCAGCGTACACTTGAGGAACTCACGCGTTTTGCACGCGGCGGCTACAAATCATTCACGGCGGAGAATGTGCCGGCTGGCAAGAGCCTCCTTGGGGACATTATTCGCCACATTGAAATCATTCAGAGTGACTTTGTGGCGCTGCTTGCGACCAAGAAGAATGTCTTGCTTGCGACCTTTTCGGGTGGTCTGCTCGTGGGTTTGCTGCTCGGCTGGATTTGTTCATGCTGCACAGCTCGCCCAGCTGCACCCAAGAAGGCGACTCCCAAGCCGAAGGCCAACTAGGAGACCCTACCAAGGCACTGTTTTTATCTCAAATACGTCTGAGATGGTTTCGTTTTAGTTACATTTCCTCCCACTGGTTCTTATCCATCGATGCCATTGAGCTGCATGAAATTGTACTTGAGTTCGAGGCTGTCAAATAGCATTGACTCAACGCCTGCGTAGCTCTCGAGCATTGAATCCACTTCGGGAAGCATCGATGGATCTTTCTCTTCAAAGAATGCCACAAGACGTGCTCGATGAGGGTTGATAGCAGACGCACGTTGGGTTGTATGCAATGGTGCCGCGGATAATTGCGATTCAGACTCCTCCCTCGAGTGTTGCGTGGAGCTCTGCCAACTATCGTTCGGTGATCTCGCGTGCTCTCGAGCTGGAGTTACCACCGGATGCCCATTAAGCAAAGCGATGTCATCGGCACTCAACGTGTATGGGACAGTTGACGTCGAATCCGGGTAGTCGGTCATTGCACCATCAACTTCCGGTGTACTCTCGGTCGATGGCGCAGGCATTGGTGGCGCAGCAATATCAGACGTCGAAGTGCCTTCAATATCGTCATCAACGGATGTGCCTTCGTCCACGTGCAGTTTATGCAGTGCCAATTGCGCTTCTCTGATTTTTTCCTCAACCTGTTCTTGCAGTTTCTTCTCTTGCTCTCGAGCATCATCAACCAGTGAGCGAATTTGAGTGAGTAACAACTCGTTTTGCTTCTTCAGCCGCTTGTTCACCATTCGCGCCTCGTTCGCTTCGGCCATTGCCACAGCGACTTGACTCTCAGACTGTGTTTGAAGGTTCTTGATCTCAGCAACCAAGACACGCTTCTGACTACGATACTTGACAATCTGTTGCTTCATTTGAGCCACGTCTTGTTCGGACGCTCGTAACTGATCTTCGTACTGTTTCTTCGATGCGGTCATCTCCTGCAACAGAAGAGAGCTTTGAGTCTTTCATTTTCGAACAAGTGACAAAGTTTACCTACTTTCGCGATCTTCTCCAGTCGTGTAGATGTCCCAGTGAGGTGGTTTGACAAGGAATATCCCAGCTCTGCACGCAGACGCAACACACTGGCTTCAGCGCGACCCAACTCCTGTTCAAGTCTGCTCTTCGTTTCTGAATCAAGGTCGCTCCGTGTACCCTCAGAGGAGTCTTCCACCACATCATCGTCTGTCTACTCGTGGAACAAATTGTGAGGAATCACCTCATTTCTGACATCGTGTGGGGCCACGTACCATTGCCCAACGATGCTTCTCCTCAAGCAGTGCATCACGCTCTTCCTGAATCTCGCGCCACGCCCCTCGCTCGCGCTCAATGCGTGAGAGATCATTCTTCACTGCTTGTAGATCGAGGTCTTTCGCTGCCAAGGTCGCAGATAAGTTCTCTTTCTCAACTTCAATGAGATGCATACGGGATCGTTCTTGGTCCCGCTCCACCGTCAGATGAGCAATCTTGTCTTCACAACTTTCCTGCAACATCGACAGAGAGAGTTCAGTCATGATGTTGACGAATTGACTTCTGCCAGTCGGATGTTGCACGCACCAGACGTTCAAGAAGCTGCATATTTAGTCCATTGAGTTCCTCAAGGAGACTTTTGGCTTCGCTGCCGTCGGTATGACTTCGGAGTTCCTCATCTTCACCGTCCTTCGCCGCATCTCCTTGCTCCAACAGACCCCTTTCTTTTTGCGAGCCAAAGAGCCGAGATGCGAGAATCCCTGCAACATTCATGGGAGCACTGACCAACCAATTTTGAGCTGGTAGCTTATCGGCAAAGAGCTGACGATATAATTGAGCAGATGTATCGTACAAGTATGATGTGCTGCTGTTGAGCGACTCGGACGAACCCATAGCGCGAGGACTTACGATGAGCTGTGAGCTGGATTGCTTTCTCTTGCTTGATCGAATGAGCTCTTCTCGCTGAATCTTTGCCTGCATTGCTTCGTCATAGGCATCAGCAGCGGCCGCGGCCGATTCTACGATACTTTTGTGCACGACTTGAGCCTGGTATCGTACATTCTTGCTGTAAAGCGTTACGGTCGTGAGCTTCCAAATCGTCTTGCGACTGCAAACTCACAAGCACATATCTTACCCTCGCAGTCGGGAGTACGAGTTGTCCCAAACCAGTGTTGCCGTGCCTGGCCCAGCACACTCGTACATGCCTTCAATTGGGCGATCACCAGGCGACGCAATGTATCGTGTTGTCGCATGAATAGTCTGTAGTATGACTTCTCCACTGTCTGGATCCGTCTCTACGTCTGATCGTGGTAGCCCACGACGACTTGGGATTGGCAGAAACTGAATTGTGAGGTCAATGTCATGGTCTTCCACCTCAAACCGCCAAACAAGAAATTGATCATCTTTCTTCACCGGCACAACGACCTCATGTCGCGATCCACGAGGTACATAGATCTGATTCACATGTGTGTTAGCCATATCAGCTTGGTGTCGAGATTCCTCATGATCTCATACCTTGTCAAAAGGAAAAGGTTGGAGAATAAACTCGATCGCAGTCATTCGTGCTCGGTTTTGGGCACTCGCAACACTGGAATCAGCCACCAACTTGATCCATTCGGGTGACAAGCGCAAGATATTTGTGTGGTCTGCACATGATTGAAGGAACATATCAGTGGAAGATGCTAGGGTCAAAATGGAAACTTCATCACCGACCTGCAAGAAACTGCGTGACATCGCCACACCATTGCGCGAGCGCTGCATCGTTTCGAGTGTGCTTCGGCGGAAAATCAGGACACTTGACGCTGGGATCTTGTGCAGACGTGGCGGTCACTGCAGCAGCAATCGCGTTGAGAAATGCGGTGAGGTCGCGTTGGATACAATACGACCCACGTGCGCGGGTTACGACAAGTTCTACAACGTATGGTTGTACCCCGAGCAGCAGCGCGGCACCCACAACACTTGCATTGCCGTACGACTGATCAATTTCGACGCCTGTGACCACAACGTCTAGCGTTCCGTCGTCTTCAATGTCTTCAAGGAGACCTATCGAGTTTTGAGCAGCTTCAACTTGAGGCGGAATATTGGCCATAGCGTCGTCAGGAGAGGTTGTTTCGGCGTCTCCGTCGGACGGTAGAGAAATTACTGTCTGTTCATTCGATTGAGCTACTTCGTGTGGCGTATTGACGTCTACATCGGCAGTAACGTCGGCAGGTGCTGACGGTGCCGACATTTTGAGAAGGATTTCTGGGAGTTGACTTCATGACATCAGCTAATAGTGACATTTCGTTCATTTCGCAATAGTGACTGTGCCCATCTCCTTTGAAAATTACGGCGGGTACGTTGGGGTTACACACATCATTTTCGTAAAAATCGTTTTTACCAGGTGGTCACAGTCGCTTTTGGGTCAGTGTATGCGATTTGTGCTGGGTTGCGTAATACAATGGTACGGTACCGGACCGAAATATTAGCGAAGAAAAAAGAAATGCGTATTTTACGACAGCTCAACGAGAGTGCGAGAGAGAAAAAGGTCGAGAGTCTGGTGGCGCCCCAGTGACTACAGGTGAAGCAGAGCCCTCACATACTAAACCCAAGTGTAGGAGCGACCCCATGAGTATGGCCCCGGACCAGGAACGCGAAGGAAGCGACCGCGCGACCGCGCGCATGGCCGGCCCGTCAACTGCGACATCGAGTGCCAGCGTTGGCGGGGGTACTGTTGCCGTCGTGGTTGGTAGTTGTCCATCACCAGCAGTGCTCCAGGCCACCCCAACGGTCGTGGCTTCGGCTTCGTCAGTGATCGCGTCGGCGTCAGCATCCCTCAGTGCGACTAGTGTGCTTACGTCGTCATCTTCAGAGGAAGAAGATGTGGTCATGTCATCACATCCCAGTGAACGTCAGTGGAAACGAGCGATTTCGACCGAGATGCGAGAACGTCTCGTGGATGGAATGTACGATGCGAACAATCGAGACGAGAGGTAGATTTCGGTGGTGACTGATCCTGTGGACTGCACTAGGCTTGAAGAACTACAGCGCATCACAGGACAAGACAACATTCGTCATTTACGCGTCTGCGCGTCACGTTACGAATCGCTTGTATGGAAGAAGAGCACCAATGAGGTTTGTTGTGAGATTCATTGGATTCCCTACATCAAAAGACTTAGTTGTATGTTATGTGTAGACCGAGTATACCCAGAAGATTGAACGACGAATTCAATCACTTCGTCGTCAGCCATCCCAACATGAAATCCAGGTGACTGCTGCGGCTGCAGCGCAACAGCAAGCGACAGCCGCACTTCCTCATCGGCCTACGTCATCTACTACAGTATCAACAACTGGAACTACTCCCTTGTCATCCTCGATGGGTCATAGTGCAATGTCTTCTCGACCATCCTCTTCGAAACGCTCCAAACATCGTCGCTCGTCATCGTCTCACCACCGTTCTAGCACCAGTAGCAGCTCATCTACATCGGCATCGTCGAGTCTCTCCCCAGCAGCCCGAGACGAACAGTACTTTGCTCGCCTCCACATTATGAAAGTGGCATACCGAGATGAAGTGGCCCTCGTGTTTCGTGAATTATGCCGTGTGAATACGGTAATCCAGAACTCAGCTAGTCTCCGTCGTCATGAGTCAAACAACCTCGGTGATTTCCTGGCCAACCTCAAGAAGATAATTTATTTGCTCGAGCAGCGACCCGATGAAATCCATGGGATGATTCCAGCTCGCAAGCGTACATTGGAATATCTGGACGTGGTCGAGTCGCACATTCAACGCAAGGTACTCCCTATTCTTTATCGTCTACGTCACACCTACTCGACAATCTTGCGTCCGCTCGTGCTCAACTACCTCCGCAACTGCACGCGTGTCTCGCGTCGTCTTTGATCAAACTCCTATATCTCCAGCTAGCAAACCCAGTGCGTCACCTGATCCTTTCGACAGATCACTTCAAACCACGGAAACCTACTCTATGACTGTACTGACGTGATCAAGCCCAAGGGTCCTCGATGCAGATGTGTCCATGTGCAGTAGTGGTGGATGTGATCTATTGTTGCAAGTCGTCGTGTGTCAAGAGGAAGCAAGCAAAGGTGCGTGCATGTAGCCTGTACAGGATCAAGTAGCTAGCTAGCTTCATTGTAGTACCTTATTTTGAACGATAATGAGTCGCGTGTCCAGCTGATGGAAGGTTATTTGGTGGATGAATCTGATGGGAGCGACGAGACTACTGTCTAGTCACCTCGATCTAAAGAAACGCGAACAAAGGATCCAATGGTCCATAAGCTCCCTATCTCTCTCACATCATGGGTCATGGATCGATGAGCGAAGATACACAAGGAAAGTGACGTCGTTTCATTAGAGAGACTTGGGTCGAACGTCGTCCCACCATTCTGGGACAGCGTGGATAGGCTCTCATCTCAAATCTGGGATCAGTGTACCCCGTGAGTAACCCCCCACCCAGCAAAACAAATATAAATTACTTCCCAAATCACAAAACGACGAATGAGTTACGATCTCTTCGTAACCGTATCCATGACAGTTAACTTACGTGGAACTCTTCCATTCTCCACACCCGACAACCAACACCATGGAGGCGGAACTACGTGCGCTTGACCGACAAATTGCCGCGCTCATGGAGCAAAAGGCAGCGGTGCAAGCTAAAATGGAACAAGAAACCAAGTGTAACCGCCTCGCGAAAGAAATGTCGATGGAAGTGGTCGATAGTAACCCGTACAGTCGTCTCATGGCCCTCAAACGTATGGGGATTGTCAACAATTACGAAGATATTCGCACGTTTAGTGTGTTGATTGTGGGATTGGGTGGTATTGGCTCGGTTGCTGCGGAAATGCTCACTCGTTGTGGCATTGGGAAACTCATTATGTACGATTACGACACGGTTGAAATCGCCAATATGAATCGTCTTTTCTTTCGTCCGGAACAAGCAGGCATGACCAAAACTGCAGCCGCGAAACAAACCTTGCAGAGTCCGTGTCGTTATTTATCTTTTTTCGATTGTCATTTATTTATTCTCTTGTGTGCATAGGTATTAATCCGGATGTGATTTTTGAAGAGTACACCATGGATATTACCACCACTGCCAATTTTGAACAATTGCTTGATCGTATTTCACATGGTGGTATCGATGGATCGTCGAAAATTGATTTGGTGCTCAGTTGTGTCGATAATTATGCGGCACGTACCGCCATCAATCAAGCCTGTAATGAGCTCAATCAAGTCTGGATGGAATCCGGAGTGAGTGAAGACGCTGTTTCGGGACATATTCAGTTTTTACTTCCTGGTCGTACGGCGTGTTTTGAATGTTTGCCACCGCTCATTGTTGCCAGTGGCATTGATGAAAAGACACTCAAACGAGAAGGTGTGTGTGCGGCGTCATTGCCCACGACCATGGGGTTGGTTGCTGCCATGCTTGTGCAAAATACGCTCAAGTATTTACTTGGATTTGGTCAAGTGTCGTACTATTTGGGCTATAGTGCCATGAAGGATTTCTTTCCCAGTGATGTCATGCGACCCAATCCCGAGTGCATGAATGCCCATTGCCGCAAGCAACAAGCCAAACCAGAGCACCAGGAATGGCAACCCATGGTCTGGGCTGCCCTCGGTCATGATGGACAAGTCAACCTCGAAGTCACACATGATGACAATGAGTGGGGGATTGAACTCGGTGAACCTGCGGAGCTCGACGTAGCTGCGGTGGCAGCTCCAGCTTCAGCGTCATCGCCGTTGGCGTCAGGACTGTCGTTTGCGTACGACCAGAAGGAAGCTAAAGCCGCTAATTCGACCGTCGTGGCAGAGGAGAGCGTGGCTGCTGATGGCGATGTGAGTCTGGAAGACCTCATGGGCCAACTCCAGTCGTTGTAACTGCAACAATCAAGGTTGAAGCACGTTGTGTTAGCGTCGAGTACCAGAATTAGGAATTAGAGATCCAATAAACAGTGTCGACTTGGTTGATTTTATGCCGTATGATTGTCAGTTATTAGTCATAAGGACATGGTCGTACAGCAGAATGAACGCAGCAGCACGAGTTTCAATGGCTTCGACCCAAAAGTCGGTGTCGTGTATCCGTTGCTCGAGTGCCCGGGCCACGCGTATAATGTACGGAAGCGTGCAAAACTTGTTGTAGTCCGTGTCTACCAGTGCGTTCATTGTATCCAGCAGCGTCACAGCCGTGTCAACATCTGTACACGTCTCGAGTTGGTCGGCCAATTCTTCCAGTCGGAGTCCCATAGTTGCCGGTTCGTCCGCAGATGTTGACGAGAATTTTAGAGGCAACAATTCTGGTTTTGATGCGTACCTTTGGAATAGTGTGCGGACACCATCAGGGAGGAAACTCAAGTTGGTTGCACTACCAGTGGGACCAATCACACGCGATGATGGCATGTCCGTGGCCTCATCATCGTCGAAGTTTTCGTCATAGTTGTCCACTTCTTCATCAATGAACAATCGAGATGCTTGTCGCGACGCGGCGATTCCTATCGAAAACGCAGAAACTGATGCCTTGAGGGAATCGACCGATTTTCTTGTCAAATGCCCGCGGGTCAACGCTTGGATACACGTAGCCGCCTCCCACTCTTCGATTTTACGGTCTCGCTCCACACACCAACCTCGCCAGCAACGTTGGATGGTTTGAGCGGCAATGTGATGCACTTCCAATGCTTCCTCGTACATGGCCAGTTGATGCCTACTCGCTTGTCGAGTCGCATACGCGCGATACTTTCGCTGTATATTACGTGCTGCAATACTCTCGACACCACGTGTACTTGAGAACTGTACATGATGCCGATGGCGTCGAAAGAGGGTCTGGATCGTGGTGGCTGCAGCGTGACGACCGATCAGCAATGCCTCAAAAATGAAACGAGCTTGACGCCCACGAGCAAGTGCTTGAATCTTGATGGCACTGAGCTCTTCAAGGAACGACAGCTCCTTTGTTGTCTACGTGTATACAAGACTATGAGAAGGAATGAGGATGAGAAACATGGCAATAGAGACGTACCGCTTGTGCGAGGACAACTCGGATGTGGTTTCGCTCGATATACGACCGACTCAATCGACGAGCGTGTCGGATAGTGACGTGTTGGGACGCTGTGTGCTTTCGGTAGGCACATTGGATACGGAGTGCCGCGGCGTGTTGGTCCTGAGTGTACTGTTTGCTAGATACTGGAGGTAGTGACTGTGGTTGGTGTGTTGTAGTGCTGACAGCACTGTTTCTCGGCGTCAGTGGGAGGGAAAATGGGTTAGACGACGAAATTCTCGGCGACACATGAGAACTTCGCGACGATAGTGGAGAAGAGTTCGAGGTAACGCCGGCCGAGGACCTCGGTGTATTTAGTAAGCTCGGGTGTGTCGACGTCTCGTTCGTGGTAGAATATCGAGCAGTTGGTAACGGCGTATATGCAGACTCGTCATCGTCTTCTCCCTCGGCTTCCGGTGGTGCTTGACGTTCTTTAACATCGTTATCGAGATCATTACTTTCATCTAGAGGATTTGCATCAGGTTGGCCATTCCTAGTCCCCCTTTCATCAGCCTCGTTGTCATATAAGTGTCGCCGGAACATGCCTTGAATAAATCTTGCCGCGTCATCGCCGTCACGCTGCGTGTAGCATGCCTCTCGTTGGACTTGTAATTCGCGTTCCCTACTTTCGATGATCTCCTGCTTAGACCGCAATTGAGTCTCGCGCGCGAGCTCCCGTCGGTAAGCATGCTGGATGATTCGAGCGGCTTCGTCCCTGTCATTCTGTCGTACCGCTCGCTGTGCCTGCAGCTCACATTCCTTGGCCTCGATGATTTTACGCTTGGCTAACACTTGCTTCGCTCGCTCCTCTTCTTTCCGTTGGCGCATCACCTCAAATTGGCGACATGCACCGCTTTCACGTGCTGCTGATTGAATTCGCCTCGCAGACGCGTGCACAAGTAACTCGTGCTCAGCCGTGAGGATGTCCTTCTCTGTGGTGAAAACGTGTACCGTCTCTGTGATCACGATGCCGGGTGCTGGAGTTGTTGTATTCTCAAAATCCACGTCATGGTCACCCTCCATGGCGTCGTTCATTTCCAAACTCTTGACCGAATCGCGCCGCACAAGCTCCAATCGCTCTCGGACTTTCGATGCGCTGCGTGGAGTCGTCCGAGATGATTCATTGTCAATGTCTTCCTGCGTATGCCTTCCAGGTGTTGACACTGTAACATTGCGGTCTTGCCAAGATCTTTCACTGCTTGAAGGGTTTTTCGGTGTAGTAGATTGTGATTGTAACCGCCCCTGAGGCAAAGTCGGCGCACTATTGACCTTGTGTCCCTTGCTTGAGAGATCGTCTTGGATGCTATCAGATAGCTTCTTCATTCTTCGCAGATACTCCAAGTGGCTCACCCGTTGCCGAGGAACGTCACACGACTCGCTGAGACTTGCACTGTCGTCCTCTTCTCCGGCATACCCGCTTGACGTAATGCCTTCGCTATCGTCTTCTAACTCGTGATGGCCAACTCGAGCATGCAGCTGAGTCGATGCGGCATTACGACTGGCTTGAAGTGCCTGCCTGTGACGAGCACTTGCGGTTGTCTGCTGCTCGCCCTTGGCAGAGTGTGTACGAATAATTTTGGGAACCGGCTCCCGACGATCCACAACCCCACGAGCAGACAAAGGAGTTCCTCGTGCCACACTTTTCGAATTAGTAGGTTGATGTGTCGCGTGAAACTGAGCTTCAAGCTCCTCGTCATCTCCTTCGTCCTGGACAATTCCGCACTCGTCATCATCTTCCACAAACGGCTCGTCCATCGAGATAGTTTGTGCATTCTGTACGACATGAAAGTGGGATTGTTCAGGATTCCGAGACTGCGATACATTTCGGGTATGACGAGCACTTTGTGGTCGGGCTCGGTTGACTGACTGCGGTCTTGTGGTTGCGTTTGCATTGTCAGTGACCGGAGTATTTGTGTTTCCAAAGAGATCTCGTTCAATCTGCTTCCACCGGCTGTCGATCATGTCACTGGTCACGGTGTCCTCAGTGACGAGGCGTTCATCAACCGTACGATTTCGACTTGAGGCTGTCTGTCTCGACGAAGATGCGGACATTGGTCTTCTCCTGACATTCGTGGCCGACGAAGGTCGCTGAGGGAATGTTGTAGTCGGATATCGCGACCCTGGTTTGCTCGGAGACATGCGAGTGTATTGTAATTCCGCAGTCGAAGGTTTGGTGGGCTTGTAACACTGAGATGCGACCGTAGCACTGTATGAAACATCACGCGGTGTGACACCCGAGCGCGTGACAGGATTCGATCCACTGCGAGTCGACGCATGTGCCGACCTTGGCCTTGTTGCTCGATTCCCAGTCGCTGTCATCGTGGGTTGAGGCTGCTGACGATGAGTACCTTGATGTTTTCTTTTTGCATCAAGAAATATCTTCTCGAACGATTCGTACAAGGTTTGATTGCTCTCTTGGAACCGTGCAACGAGTTGAAGTGCCTTCTTGTACCATTGAAGACTAGCTTCTCCTCGGGCATTGAACTCGAGCTCCACAGCCAAGTTATGATATGCCACCGCGAGCGATATGATTTTCTCTTCTCGTGACTTGGCATCCAAGACGTCGTCACTCTGTCGCTCGCCATCCTTGTCACCACCATCCAAACTCACAAGTTCTTCTTGTGTGTGAAAGATCGCTGCTTGAGCATGCTCCAACGCTAAATCATGCCGCCCGAGCTGTGATTGGATTGCACATAGATTCAGATGTGTGATGGAGAGATTCTTGACGTGCGCACAACCAGCACCAACTTGGGCGGCCTCCTTGAGATACTTAAGAGCCGATTTGAGTTTGCCAAGTTTTCGGTAGCAGCAGCCAATATTATTGTACGTGAGAATCTGCAATGATTGACAATTCTTGAAGTTTCCTGGGGGTGCCGTAATCGCTTCAGCCTTGCGTAGCATCGAGAGACATTGGTCAAATTGACTCTGAGCCAAGAACTGCATCGCGATCGAGTTGTAACATAGCACAACTTCATGAAGCGCTTTGTGGACTGCCGGACTTTCAATCCCAAACATCCGCCGCTTCAACCACAAGCTCTGTTCCATGCACCCAAGTGCTTCAATATCCATGTGTTTCTCCTTCAAGCAAGCAACCGTCGAATTGAGCATCGCGAGTAGATTCTGGTCGCTCTCGCTACACGCTTGGGCTTCGTTTTGATCTATATCATCTGTGTCTAGTGGTCGAGCCGGAGTCTGCTGCTTGAGGTTTCGTGCTTTTGCCGGCGATGCTCGAGATGTGTGAGACGTATACGCAGGCATTTGGAACGAATTCTCAGACGTGGGGCGAAACCGAGCCGAAGAGGAGGAAAATGCTGCCCTATGAGCGCTACGCATGGCTCCCGTTTTCGCCTTCGGCAGCTTGTGTTGCTGGACACACTAAATGATCATTTCTGGGCGGCTCACGCCCGAGTATTTCCGCCAATCTCCCACCGTAATTGCCGTACTTTACTCCGACGTGGGACGGTCTCGATATTTGTGCCAGCAGACGCGCGTACCGTTACAGCCTGCGAAAAATAGCATAACAGTCATGAACACCACTCTATTTGAGAAATGAACCTCACGAGCGACGAATCTTCGAATGGATGCTAATCACAAACGGTGAGTCAGGACACACCACATTTTATTCACACACCCTCACACCTTCGGCGGCATCGCAGCTATAGCCCATTTGAACGGTCAACATCGGCGATTTTCACACACTCTAGCATTTTCAATGATTGCCGACAATGTCTTTGGATCGATATTCCTCCAGTTCACGCTCCAGGGAGTTGATGTAGTCCTGCATTTGGTAGAACTGATCTGCCTGCTCTGCAAGTACCTTGAGCAGATCGTTCTTCTCCGCCTCGAGTCGCTCGGCCATTTGCTTGTACATTTCCGCCAATTTTATACTATCACCCGAAGTCGACTTTGGGAGGCCATTCCGGGTTCCATTGCTTGGAGGTGCAGGTGTATCGGTTGACCGCTGGGAGACGTGAAGCGAAGATAACGCGTCACTCAGTTCGACGTCCTGGAAATTGTCCTTCTTGGCAGGTAATCGAGGCGTCCCATGGGGTGGAGCTGACGACGGTCGGGGACTCTTATCGAACGGGCCGGGCGAGTAAACGCCATCATGCGCTGATGAAACCTCAAAAGAACCACCTGGTGCGCTCCCGGTACTCTTTGGTTCACCCGAGCCAGAGAAGAAATCTTGCACACCAGTGGAAGACGCTGTGTGTTCAGCCGTGGTAAACACTGTGGTGCTGGATGACTGCTGGAAGAGGTTAGCTGCGCTAGCTGCTACAGGTGGGAAAGCCGAGTCAGACGCACTTGATTCGAATGGACTTGATGACGAATGCTCAAAGGGACTGGTCGAGTCTTGTGTGAACGGAGCGGCAGCTTCTTGGTGGAATGGACTGGCTTGGGATTGATCGAAAGGAGCCGACAGATCAGTGTGCGACTGCTCAAATGGGTGCGACGTCGACTGCTCAAACGGGTTGGGAGTCGAGTCGGCGCTTGCAGGTGTCTGCTCAAAAGGACTGGATGCCGAATGCTCAAATGCACTCGATGCAGAGTTCTCAAACGGACTTGAACTGGATTGTTCGAACGGGCTGGTCGCGGACTCGCCAAAAAAGCTCGATGTCGACTGTTCGAATGGACTGGACGACGAATGTTCGAAAGCATTGGGAGTTGAGTGATCAAAAGGACTAGACGCCGAATGTTCAAATGGACTGGACGTGGGTGCATCACTGTGTTCGGCTGGTGATGCTTGCTCAAATCGGCTACTTCCACTCACAGGCGGTTCAGCCGACGTCTGGAAGAGCGCGTACGCGCTGTTGTGACCATTTTCTTGCGCGTTTTGTTCTCCATTCACATGAGCGTCAGCATAGTGCCCGTGCTGATCATAAGCACCACCGTATCCGTCGGCCGTCGCATTTTCACCTCCTTGGCTTTGGTAATACTGATACTCTTCTGCACTGTACTGGTACTGACCTCCATACTGATCGTTGCCATATTGATGTTGGGCATATTGTTGATCATAGTATTGCTGGTCGTACTGCTGGTTATACTGCTGGTCGTATTGTTGGTTGTACTGTTGATCGTACTGCTGGTAGTACTCGCCATAGCCGTATTGATCTTGGCCCTCGTATTGATAATACTGTTCGGACTGCTGCTGTTGTTGTTGTTCATGCGTCGTGGCGAACGGATCTGCAGCGGTTGAAGTTTGGAACGGATTCGCTGCACTTGAATCTGACGACAAGGGATCAGTTGGCGCGTGTCCTTGGTCAATTTGTCCGTGTGATGACTCTGACTGCTGCTGTTGCTGCCCATGACTTGAGCCGAACGGATCCGCCGCCTGCGAGCTGAACAAATCAGAGGCACCGTTGTGTCTTGAACCAAACGGATCGGCCGTGTCCTTGTGGCTTGAACCAAACGGATCGGCCGTGTCCTTGTGGCTTGAACCAAACGGATCGACCGTGTTCCCATCAAAGGCATCCGTTGCACTCGAACCAAAGGGATCCACCGGTTTTGACGTAAAGGGATCCGCTGTCTTCGTACTAAACGGATCCACATCTTTCGTACTGCTACTCCCAAAGAAATCCCGTGGGGACGTCAACGTCTCCACAGGATTCGCGTCCGGTTGTGGAGGCAAAGACAGCTTGGGCGCATGCATTGCTTTTCCTGGTGGTGGTGGAGGGAACGTTGAGGCCGCAGAGTTGTGACCATCGTCAAAGAGATCGACCGTGTCGTATGTGGCGCCGGTCGTGGTCGACGCTAACGGAATTTCCGCAAGATGAGCGGCCGGTGCATTGACAGGGGCGGTCGAAGCGGTCGTTTCGTTGGCACGTTGACTCGCCCAGTCGTTTGTACCGTCTGTGGCGTTGGGATCCACCACAAAATGCTGCAATAAGCGATTCATATTGACCACTTCCCCCTTTGAGCGCGTGTTTCCCTTTTGCCGCTAACAACATTCAGAGGAATTCGTTACGAACTTGTCATGAACGGTTACAAACGACATGGATGCGTTGGACGAAATGACGGTTAACGTTACCAACATTCCGTGTTCAAAGCGTCCATCATCCAAAGGGTTTGCACCAATCAGTGACGAGTTGACTATCGACAGATTCCAAAAGACGTGGCAAGCGTGGGTGACGTGGTGGAGTCGACCACCGGGTTTTAAAGAAATGACGTACCTCTTGGGTTGCACATCAAGCGTTTGGTGTCAAGATCTTCGTCATCATAGAAACCTGGAATTCGGCTAAACCATCTCCCTTCCTTCGTCAACGACGGTTTCGTGGGCTTTACCGTGTCATTCGCGTTCTCGCCTTCCAGTGCTCAAGTCGCCAGTCACTTCATCACCATGGCTGGCGAACGTACGCCCCTCTTCAGCACCAACGGACCAGCGCCGCGGCGCAACAAGCGCGTTTTCTATGCCAAAATCGCTGCTGCCGTCGCGCTGGTTGGCGCTATTGGTGCAGTGATCTACGCTGCTACGCGTAGTAGCAACAAGGCTGCGATCGTAACGCCAGAGTCGCTTGGCGCATCGATCAACGATGACAATTGGTTCTGCGGGGAGACCAAATTTGAAGCCGACTACATCAAATTGTCGGACAAGAAGGGTGACGACGAGTACTTTTACTGGTTTGTGCCGTCGCGTAGTAAAGACCCAAGTAAAGACCCACTTGTGCTCTGGTTGACTGGCGGTCCTGGTTCTTCGAGTATGTTGGCCATGTTTACGGAGAATGGACCATGCATGGTAGATCCCAACGTCACCACGCGTTGGAATCGCTACTCGTGGACAAACAAAGCGAATGTGATTTGGCTCGATCAGCCGTCAGGCGTTGGCTTTTCATCCCTAGACAGTGATGAAGATGCCGACTATACGGAAGCCAATGTTGGTGAGAACATGTATGCCTTCATGAACGGTTTCTTGGACAAGCATCCAGAGTTTGTTGGCCATGATTTCTACATTACTGGGGAAAGTTATGGTGGCCACTACGTTCCTGGCTCGTCTCATTACATTTGGCAACAAAACAAAAAGCTCAAGGACGATGAACCCAAGCGTATCAACCTCAAGGGCATTGCGATTGGCAATGGTTTGACAAATCCCAATATTCAGTACAAGTACAATCAAGATATGGTACACAATCAGTACAACATCACCTTGCTCACAGACGCTCAGTACGAGCAAATGAAGAACGATAGCGTCGAGTGCATTGCATTGACCGAGTTGTGCCAAAAAGCCCCGACAAACGGGACGATCTGTGTTGATGCTCAGTTTTGCTGGGCTCAAAAGCTCATTATGCCATTCAGTGATGTTCATCTCAATCCATACGACATTCGTGAGAAGTGTCCCACCGATTCCCCTGCGGAATGCGGCTCTGCGGGTACCTTGGCTCTTGTCAAGTACTTTGATTTGGATGTGTTCAAGAAGCATATGCCCCAGTTGAAGCATGGATGGGTTGACTCGAGTCAAGATGTCTACATGAACTATGTGACCTCGGGTGACTGGTCTTTCGCTTACCACACATATGTTGCCGATCTGCTCAACGATGGTCTCCGTGTTCTCATCTATGCTGGGGACGCTGATCTCATGTGCAACTGGATTGGGAATCGTGCCTGGACGCTTGATCTCGACTGGAAGAGCAAGGCAGGGTACAATGCTGCACCAGAGACGGCATTCAAGACACAGGACCCGTATGTGAAAGACGCCCTGGTTGTGGATGCTGGTACCGTCCGTCAGTTTGAGAATTTTGCATTTGTGCGTGTGTACGAAGCGGGTCACATGGTGCCAACGAATCAACCAGCGGTTTCGTGGGTATTATTTGACAAATTTCTGAACGGACAGCAGTACTAACGTACGCACATCCAAGGCTACCTCAAGTTCACGGTGGCTTGAACTGTTTGGTGAAAGAGTTGCGTTCACTTTAGTATCGTAAGCAAGAATGTATTGCTTTCGATGTTGACCAATCAATATGTTGATTGGACACTAGTGACGTATGCAATTGACTTTACTTCCTTTCTCCGTTTCCATTGGATGGAGTGTTTGCGTCTGCACTGATGTACATCAGAATGTTCCATTTGACAGCGTGTCTTTCGACAGCAATTATTCGCAATGGCACTATCTCTGCCTCAACTGCTGTGGTCATGCCATCCTCCAAGTATTGCCAATCACTGCGAAAATCATCGTCAACTCTCCATCACGATTTTGCCTTCCAGCCCCCCAACCCAGTCTATCAAATATCTCTGGTCAGTGAACGCACACCTCTCTTCCGTACAAATGGCGCTACGCCACCGCCATAAATTGCTGTGGGCATCAGATTCGTTGGTATCCTCAGACTAGTGATGTTTTCGATGATTCCTATACATAGTGACCAAGCTCAAGCCATGCCATCGTCTGCAGGGACACGACTTGATGCGTCACTCACTGGAGACAATTGGTTTTGTGGGGAGACCACGTTTGAGACTGACTACATCCAGCTCACCACAAAAAAAAGGCAAAGACGTACTCTTACTGGTTGGTATCGTCCCGAAGCGAAAATTCCAGTAATGATCCACTGGTACTCTGGTTGACCGTGGTCCTGGCAGTTCCAGCATGCTAGCTCTGCTAACGGAGAACGGTCCTAGCCTAGTTGATGCAAAGTTTGCATCATGCAAACCTCACGACACAGTGGAATTGCTGCTCGTGGACAAACAAAGCCAACGTGATCGATCGCAACGCGCGATCGCAACGGCTCAATCAACCGTCCGGTGTGGATATTTCTCTCTTTGATGATACACAAGATGCCGACTACGTGTCAGCAAACGGATCCATTTCCAAGGTATTGCCATTGAAAATGGGATCACGAATCCCAATATTCAATACCATCACATTCAAGATATGGTTCACAATGCCTACAACATCACGCTACGCACAGATGAAGAAGAGATGCAAATGCGGCGTGATAGTCAAGGATGCATCACACGTGTCAATCGGCACCACAACGTAACACCCTCTGTGGCATGAACTGGATGACGATGTGAATCGAGGGTTCACAATGTCGGGCAATATTTCGTTTGCTTACCACACATATGTTGCCGATCTGCTCAACGATGGTCTCCGTGTTCTCATCTATGCTGGGGACGCTGATCTCATGTGCAACTGGATGGGAATCGTGCCTGGACGCTTGATCTCGACTGGAAGAGCAAGACTGGGTACAATACTGCACCAGAGACGGCATTCAAAACGCAGGATCCGTATGTGAACGACGCCTGTTGTGGATGTTGGTGCCGTCCGTCAGTTTGAGAATTTTGCATTTGTACGGGCATTCGAGGCTGGTCACATGGTACCGAAGAACCAACCGGTGGTATCGTGGCTGTTGCTATTAGACAAGTTTTTGAGTGGTCAGAAACTCTAGCAATTGATGTTCGCATCGTGCACAATAGTACACATCCATCGTCTCCGACAGCTTGTATTATGTTCATAATGCTTCTTATACTTGCCTATCTCTATAACGCAGATCAAACAGCAGCAGGGAATGCCATGAGGAACGAGCAGAAGTCCACAAACACGTAACGTGTCCACAGGTAGAAGAATGTTGCCATGAAAATCGAAATCGGCAACGCAGGTAACGCCTTGTGAAGCACGGCAAGTAGAAAGAGCGTTCCACCGAGACCCTAAGAAAAAGACATGAGATATCAGTATCCACTCCAAATACCTGCGGTGGGCAACAGTACGTACCATGACGATACAAAGGAACGTGACAGCAAACGTCGAAAAATCGTAGATCGCAGCACGGCCCACAAGCACACTATAGAAAATGAAATCACCAAGACCAAGTTTAATAGTCTTGTCGTCTTCATCTTCCTCTTCTTGCCGCCGCTGTCGGGCATCTTGTCTTGCTTGGACGGGGCACGGAATATCGATCGAACACGAGCACACCTTGTACTTGTGGAAAATGAGCAGCCACAGACGTTGCTGCGTTGGGAAGAACTTCTCTGCGACTTGCGGGGCCCTCCACACGTCATCAGGGCTGAATGTTCGGTAGAACTCCTCCAGCAATGCAATAAGCTGATCCATAGTTTCACAGTCGTATGTCGAGAAGTCGGACTCGGCCACGTTGAGAGGACGTCCTTCCACCGGTGCTGCAGGTCGAGCTGGGACTGGAGCACGTGCTGGAGCAGGTGCTGGAGCTGGAGCAGTACGTTGCTGAGGGCGATTCGAGTTTGAAGACGACGCCGACGTTGACGACGACGATCGGGCCGGCTGTTTGTTTCGGTTGTTGTTGGCAGCTTGTTCATTACCGACACCATCACGAACATCGGCTTCGTAAATCAGACCTGGGAGTGGTGCTTGTTTGTCTTGGATCATCCCAATGAGAATCTTGAGCGGACCGCATGGTGTGAGTACGGCACAGAGATCGTAGACTGCAAACATGAAGCAGAAAATGAAGGTCGTCCACTCGGGCCACATCGAGAATTCCCATGCCAAGATGACGCTGACACACACGAGGTAGCCGTTCTGAACGAATTTAGGTGAACCTTTTTGGTAAAAGATCGATATCACACCAACGACACCAAAATTGATCATCACAAACAAAAAACTTGGCCAGTCGACTGCCCAGCCAAATTGATCGTTAACAACCGAATCCACGAGCTGACCACCCACAAAACTGAGAATAGCCGTCGACGCAAACATAATGTAGCCCGCCAGAAATTTCATGCAATTGTACTTGTAGAGCAGGGCCATGCCAAACGTCAACAATGCGATCGCACCAATGATGACGAGGGCATTCACCAGCGACAACCCTACTTGTTTTGCACCACCATCTTGTTCTGCCTGACCAAACACCAAATACGTCCTAGCATCACCATCATTAGTTCTCATCCCCATCCCTTCCTCGGCAAAGATTCAACGTACTGCATCGAAGCTTCAATGTTCTTGTTACGGTAATTGACCACCACGAGACTCGCAATCGCCATGGTGATGCAAATGGGGTAGACAATGGCCCAGAATGAATTCACACCGTGCATGAGGTCTTCGGTGGATCCTGTCGTATCTTCTTGCGGTGGTGTTTGTTCTCCACGTTGACTCCCATGGCCTTGAGATCGTGATGCCGACCCCGGTTCACTCCCTTGGGGTGTATATAGCTTATCATACGTACGTACAACTTGTCCACCACCATCGACGACGGGAATCACAGCTTCATGTTCACTGTCATGATGACGCGGCATGGGGTCGCTTGAATGCATTCAAAATCGCTGCAAAAAACACGAAACGAGAGAGAAAACACCTGCGAATCAACTAGTAATACTGTCGTGGAATGAAGATCACTCGTCGGACTGGGAACGTGTCGCGAAGACGATCAGGAGAATACGTGCGATGATGTCGTTGGCGAACCGCGTGGTGGTTTCCTTGACCCAAAGCAGTCGGTTCTGTTGTCTGTCGTATTTATTTTCGCTTGGGACTGTATGCATATCAGCCCTAACCTCTTGCCACACCTACAACGACTCTAATTGTGCAACTGAGTTGGCTGAATAGATCGTTCCTTTGTACATCGGATGCTCTATGAGAGGATACTACCCTAGTCACAACACCATGAAAAAGTTGGGCTGTGGCTAATAAGTCACAAACCCGAAGCCAGTGCCTTTGGGGTTATAGATCCTAAAAAGTGCTTTTTATGGTGAGATATGCAACTTCAAACTGAATTTTCAACTTGGAATACATCTGAGTTTTTTAGAATGGAAAGATCAAATGACTCTCATAGTCAGTGGGTTGTACAACCTACAGAGAGTTGAAGTCATTAATACTGTTGTGATCTTCTCCATGAACACTGTGTACCTTGATAAAATCTTCATACACTAGTAACTCTCGATTTGGATCCGAAGCGGCTTCTTCCAGCACTCGGGACACGACATTCTCCATGGTCTAATAGCCCAATACGGGTCAATCGTCCATGTCTACGGTTCAATGGTATCGTACCTCTTGTTGTCGCTTGGTGGCGTCCTCAACGGATTCACCTTCTTCAGTGGATCCTTGGTATGTGAGGGAGAGGTAGATCTTAAGATCCTCACGGGAGATTCTACCGTCCCCATCAAAATCATGGAGTCGAAAAGCTTCTACACTGAGATCAGTGGAGAGTGCACAGACGGATTGGGTCGGTCATCAACATACCTCGTAACTTGGTCTCTTGAGAACTGTGATAGCTATACACTGCAATAAACCGTGCAAACTCCTGGTATGCACGATCATTTGTTAAACTGACCCACATTGGTCGCGATTGGAGCTGTTCCGTACGATGAATGGAATTGTGCCATCGGTTGTAAGCTCAAACATCTTGAACACTTGGTCTTTGAGTGGATTCACCGTCATACCTGCTTTCTCTGTCAATGAGGAATCTATGGAACTGTCCAGAGTACTGAAGTTCCTACCTGGTAATGAGTAGAACTCGTCCTTGGACATCGTTTCGTGGGATGTAATCGCTCGATACTTGCGTCGAAGGCTATGAATCTCTCCTTCGGGGACTGGAACAATCACCACAACACACTGTAACCTCCTAGCCGAGATCTGTACGTAAGAAGACAACGTACGTGATGTGACCATGCGGATTTCTTCCACTTGTTCATCGTTCAAGTCGCTCGTTTCACGCGCGCCAAGCGGAGATCCCATGCGACTGACCAACGGACCCATACTCAAACGACCAAAGGTCGCATCAGAGAGAATAAATACATGCACTAGTTTATGTAAGTCCATGTAATCCGACAGCTACTGCTTGGTCCGTCATTAATCTTTAGACATTCGTTGCAGTGGTGATCTGGTGGTTGATCTTGGTGCAACAGACGAACCGTGTTGTCTCACGTGACGCAATCCCCACGACGTGGATGAGCACAAAGCCACCAATGATAAAACCAATACATGTGAACGTATAGGCCACCGGGTCCGTGTCAAAGGTAAACGAGTGAACTTCCCACCCTGCGACGTACTCTACATCGTCGTCGTACGTTGCACTAGCAATAATTTGCGAAATGTTTGGCAGGAACGGCATGGCCACAGCAACAGCACTAGCAATGCCCAGTACAAACTTTGCCGTGGCAAAATACAATACCACGTGACTAGAACGAATAGAAATGCGTGTGAGGTGGGGTGCAATGCGGGGTTCGTTCGTGTAGTTCCACCCACCTCGGCATCAGGGACATCTAACTGGACCGTGGCATGGGTGGGAGTGATCATATTGGCCAACGGAATATCCGCCAGAGTAAGCACGCGAGTGAGATGCAATGTACCATAGTAAATAGGAATACCCACCAAACACAGCGGCAATAGCCCCGCGGCGAGACAGACACCAAGGAGTTCTACACAAAATCCTACGGTACCCAATCCAAAGTTGAAAATGTGAAACACCATGAGCTTGCATGTGAGTCGACAGAAACCTTCGACAGTGGATTCAGCAGGTTCAAGTGAGATACTCAAAGGCGTTGTCGTTGGTGTCGTTGCGGCTTGGTACATGATGGGCACAGTCGTTTGTGGTTCTTCCGTAGAGAATGACATGGTTTTGTAAGGAGACGATTTGTCGATGGATTGCATGCTTCCAGTGGAGTAAATGGTTGAGATTTTGGATGGGAATTTCGAAATGACTCAATATGATGTGGGAACCATTTGCATCCATTCCAGTGCTTGGAACCGCATTGGTCTATTGGATGCGACGGGACTGATCCAGATCCTGTATCGCTGTGGATCCTGATGTATCCATTGAAGAGAGCGGATACTGTCCAACGATTGTGCGCCTGAATACTCCATGACTGTCCAACACTTTGACTTGTGCGTCACAAGCACGCTCCTGAGAAGAATCTCCATTCACATGTGATTCAGCATTGAAATGATGGCGATCTTACCTACATTCCGCCCGTGACTTTCCTCCATCTTCAACTCGGATAATGGATAATTGGCCTCAATGCCTTTGTTTTCGTGGGTCCACTGTGAGCCGGTTCATTGTTCCACGCAGTAGTGAAGAAATTTGTTTGTAAGTGACGGGGAAATTCATCTTTGTTGTGAATCTTCAAGCAAGTAAGTTTGAACAAATGCCCCTCCCTGGAAAAAGACACATCGCGAGTGAACGAGATATTTCCCATTCATACAGTCCTATGTACATGACATAATCGCGCAATATCTGTAGCACACAATTGGCGCGTATATCATTGGTTTAAAACCCAATGATGTACGTGCTCAGCAATGAGCCAGAGAGATTGGTCCTGTCCAGTTGAGTGTGACAGAGTGGACAAGGTCGAGTTGCTCTACGTCCAGTCAACACGGCTTTATAGCGTAACCAAGTTACATATATTGCGATTAGAAGTGGAAATGTAATATTATATTTGATGCACACGATATACAAATCACGATGACTCCCCTTTGGTCCGTGATGATCTTTAGACATTCGTTGCAGTGGCGATACGGCGATTAGTCTTGGTGCAGCAGACGAACCGAGTCGTTTCGCGGGAAGCAATGCCAAAAACATGAATGAGCACGAGTCCACCAATAATGTAGCCAATGCACACAAAGACGTAGGCAACTGGATTGGTGCTAAAGTTGAATGAGTGCACTTCCCATCCGGCAATGTAGTTGGAACTATAGTCCGATGTATTGCTGGCGACAATCTGGGATGCAATGGGAAGGAATGGCAGGGACACAACGGCCGCACTGGCGATCCCTAGTGCAAACTTGAGCGTGGCAAAGTACAAGACCACAACACTTGAGCGCATAGAGATACGTGTGAGTCTGGGTGCAATACGGAGTTCGTTGGTGTAGACAGCGTCGTCAGCCTCGGTATCCGGCACATCCAATTGGACTTTGGCGTTCGAGGGCGTCACCATGTTGGCCAATCCAATATCCGCCAACGTGAGTACGCGTGTGAGATGCAATGTGCCAAAGTAGATGGGAATCCCCACGAGACACAATGGCAACAAACCAACCGCAAGGCATAGCCCCGTGATGACAACACAAAAACCCACCGTCCCCAAAACAAAGTTGAGAAGGTGAAACACCATAAGCTTGGCCGTAAGGCAGCACAGACCAATCGTCGTGGTCACGGATTCAGCGGGTTCAAGGGAGACTGTGTACGGTGTCGACAAGGGTGTACTTGCAGTGTGGTACATGATGGGTGTAGCGGTGGGTGGTTCTTCATGGTAAATTGGCTTGCCCTTGTATGGTGAAGACGGTTTGTCGACCGAGGCCATCGTGCTTGTGTAGTAGTGGAAGATTGAGAGACTGGATGAAAATTGCAGAATGGACCTTTGGCGAAGGCAGGTCTTACGTGTCCGACACAAGTCACACGCGAGAATAATCTTGTCAGACACGAGGCCAAAGTGTGGACACTGTGTCTTCACAATGACGAGTGTACTGACTACCATAGGATACTGTATGTAGAGGGGTGTTGGACTAGTGCTACCTCGTTTCAGGACACGATGTGTCCAACGAGCTTACGCTATACTGAACACTATCCACAGGTGATCCCATGGATCTACTTGTTGTATACTATGTAGTATTAGAATAGGCAGGCTCTCAATTATAATCTGGTCTGTATTACACAATTACATCACACTTCCTCCGTCGAGAGTGGCTCCACTTCGACACAGCAACAGAAACGTGTTGTTTCCCGCGAGACAATCCCAAAGAAATGCATAAGCGCAATTCCACCAACAACATACGCCACGAACGCAATGGTATACCAGACCGGATGGGTCCGGAAATTAAATTTGCTGGCATTCCATCCGGCGACGTTGGAATCGGTGGCCCCAGCGAGGTCGGCAATTTCACTAGCTAATGGTGCAAACGGCATGACCACGACACAGCAACTGATGACACCACAAACAAATTTGATTGTTGCAAAGTACAGCACCATCAGCGTTGACCGAATCGAAATCCGCGTGAGACCTGGCGCAATCCGTAATTCATATCCGATCGCTGCGTTCCCATCGAGTTCATCGGGTGCTGTCCAACACGCGGTAGCGTGAGGTTGAGTGATGGTATTGGCCAAGGAAATATCCATGGCTACCATGATCCGTGTAATGTGCAACAGCAAGAAGTAAATAGGCACACCAAGACAGCAGAGTGGGAGAAGACAGCTTGCGACAACGACCCCTGGAACAACAACACAGAATCCAGCTATGCCAAGCGCAAAACTAAGCGCATGGTACGGAACGAGCTTGAGTGTGAGCCACGCCAGACCACGTTTCGCGCGCGTGGATGGTGGTAGATACTCGGGTGGTGCAAGTGGTGGTAGCTCGGGAGATATTTCTTCAACTTTGATAGCCTGGGCTTCGACGGGCGATTCAGCGGGGGGTGCACTGGGTTTGATAGGGGATTGGAGCGCACTAAAGTCGACCGTGTGATATTCGAGCTCTTTGCGTGGGGAGCTGAGCGCCATATCGTCGACCTTCTTGGTAGCCATGATGACGAAGTGTGTTGTGCTCGAGCAAGCGGTTTGAAAACTGTTGTATCCTTTCCTTGAAGCCAAAGCCGTGGGCGAGAAACGGTGCCATGGGATGTGTACGGTAATCAGTCCAGCATACCATCATTCTGCCGTGTCCACCGTGAACTCCACCGTGGCCATGTACCCACTCGTAGTTGTGTCCAACGCGATTATCGTACTCTATGCGATTGAAATACACAAGCGTGTGACTGATGAGGGAGATTACCTTTGTACGTACTGTAGTAAGACCCATGGGTTCTAAGGGCATTGACTGTTGTTGCTGATGCATGGCTTCATCAGTGACCTGACGTTTACGTCAATGATGAAGCCACTCACAGTATGAGTACATATATGTGATGATGTGTAGCCAACGGCATGTTCTGTGTTGGGTTCCCATCGTAAAGAAAAATTAGAAGAGATGGGTTTCATAATGGGTCCATCCTAAAGAGATAATAATGAGCTGTATTCTATCCAGCGTTCACGCTGTGAATCCGCTACTCCTTCTACTGCGTCTTTAGACCGATGCGGAACTGGACGTGGTAGGTCGAATGGTTTCGCAACACACACGACGGGTCGTTTCCCGGGACACTCGACCAAATACATGCATAAGCAAAATTCCTCCCACAAAGAATCCAACACATGTAAGGAAATATACAAACGGATTCGTCCCAAAGTTGAATTTCTTGACGGGCCAACCAGCAATCACCGTGTTGGCGGTATCGGAGGCATAATCAGCCACCAATTCCGAGACAATAGGGAGCAATGGGAGACTCACCACCACGACACTGATGATTCCCAAGACAAATTTCACGGTACAAAAGTAGACCACGACAACCATTGATCGAAATGAAATCTTGGTTAATTTCGGTGCAATACGTCGTTCATAAGCAATTGGTGACGTTTCATCAATGTCATCGGGGACGTTCCAATGAATGGTCGCTTGGGTACGGGTGATGGTATTGGCAAGGGCTACATCCATCATCACAAACAAACGTACAATCTGAAGGAGTATGAGGTACACAGGAATACCCACAAGACAAAAAGGTACCAAAATGGCCGAAATGCACAAGCCAATGAGAACAACGGGGAAAGCTGCCATGGCCAAGACAAAGTTGAGACCATGATACGGCACGAGCTTGAGGGTGAGCCAGAGTAGACTTCGGAAATTGCCTGGGCGTTCATCCGATGGGGGTAATGGCTCGGGCGGGACGACAATAGGCGCTTGACTGAGGACGTCCGCTTTCTCTGGTGCACTTGGTTTCATCGGCTTCGTTGTTTGTTTCTTTTGTGAGAGATTCCATGGGAGATGAGATGGTTTCGAACAGTAACGAAGTACACCCACTGGTTCCTAACGTACTCTAGTGGAATGGGCGTCTGGTGTCAGGCACTGGGCAAGAGTACAGTAGTGTTGGTAGAGACGATAGAGTATTTCTAGCAATGGTACACTTGTATTTGTAATACGACGTAGTACTAACCAGGTGACACATTCCTAGGCAACACTGTCGGTCGGATTTACCACCTCTCTTTGTTTCATTTAGTATGTTGAAGTGGAGCCATACGTTGCCGAAGCAGATGGATAGGCTGATGTGGGGAACCCGTACGCTGGTTGAATATAACGGTACGTAGAGAATCGTTCACAGCAGAAGAATCGTGTAGCGGCACGGGACAATCGAGCTGTCAAATGCATCAACGCCAAGCTGATGATGAACATGCAAATGCACGCGACCGTGTAGCCAAATGGATCGGTTTCCATGTTGAACTCGTGCACGTCTGTACCGAGAATGATAATCATGCCATCGTTGGCGTCGGTCGTCTGGGCAAGGATTTCGCCAATTGGGAATGAGATTGCGAGAACGAGAATAATGAGACTGATAATCCCCAATGCAAATTTGATCGTCAGGAAGTACAGTGTCGCCATGAGCGAGAGTGGAGACACGTTCATGAGACTAGGCGCCAAGCGTTCTCCTTCCAGCCCGTAGAATGCTGCGCGCTCGGGAATGCTAACGTATACGTGTTCTTCTGGGGGCGAGATGTAGTTGTACAACTCAACGTCAAGTTGCGCGCAGAATCGAACAATGTAGAGCACAAGACGAAAGATCACAATACCGAAGCAACAAAGTGGAAGCAAACCAGCTGACATCGATACACCAGTTATCACGACAGTGAAAGCAGCAATCCCCAAAATTGCGTTCATGAGATGGAAGATGAAGAGCTTGAAAATCATACCACAGCATCCTTCCTTTCGGTAATCGCCACTGTGTGGTGGTGGCTCATACACCACAGCAACCGGTGGTGGAAGTTGCTGGACGAGCGGTTGCTGATGCGGCGGCACATACTGCTGAGGATGCTGTTCGGACTGCTGCTGGTTGAGGTTCGAGTAGTGATACAATGGCTCGGCCATGGGCGGCGAGCTCGGTGGTGCACTAGGCTGACTCAATGACGGATAGTGTACGTCGCGTTGGGATATCGATGGGTCTGCCTTCATCCTGTTGCTGCTGTGTGGTCTCTGGCGTGTTCGGCACTGCCGTCTCGTCGCCAACGAATGTGAGCTCTTCGCATTTCGAATGGAATACGGAGCAGGACGGAATGATGGCAATCTAGTCAAGGTTTTGAGGTTTTGACCAGCATTCTGTAAACAGAATGTTGGTAACAGATGAAGGGATGGGTACACTTGGGGAGTGAGCTCCTGGAGGTGCGAGTCGATCGGCACCAAACACGGCGTCTTGGAAGACATACAAACGCTCTGATGGCCGATACCATACTTAAGACATTAGGAACTGACGGGATAAACCAATGGAATGTAGTTGTCCATAGCACACGTGATCGAAAGATCTCTAAGTGACTGTTATAATGTGTGAGAGAGATCAACTGGATAGCAAAGAAACTTCCTTGTATGTGAATTGAACCATAAAGTTGAACTGAAAAAAGTTAAAACTGAACTGAAGTTCCATCGGAATGCGGATCGTCCTTGTCCATTGACTGGCATATTATGCGTGTCTCCATCCATGTTGACGCTCCGCATCCGTTCGTACGTCGACATCAAATCGTACATCAAGTTTGCCGTAGTCACTTGTTGAGAAGTGATCGCAACAAAAAGTCCGCATAGCTGCCCGAGACAAGTGCGCCGTCATGTACATGAGCGGATACGCAACCACAAACAAACAGACACATGTCAACGCGAGGCCGAGGACAAACATGACCAAGCTAATGGCACCCATCAACAACTTGATCGTGAGAAAGTAGAGTGTCACAACGATCGAGCGTGTCGATAGGTACATCACATTGGGAGCAAGTCGCTCACCTTGATAACGATTATACGCCAGACGATCGAGGCTGCTGGTAAATACTTTGTCTTTGGACGACGAAATGGAGTTGTGCAGCTGTACATCAAGCTGTACGAAGAAGCGCACCATGTCAAGCACCATACAACACGTCACGGCGCCACAGAGACAGAGAGGCAGCAACGCAACCGACACCACAATGCCAATCGCCACCACCAAAAACGCCACAACGCTCAGTAGAGCATTCATCAAGTGGAAAAAGAAGAGTTTGCAGATTGCACCGCAGCAACTATCGCCGCGTTCATCGTCGGCAAACGATGGTGCTTCATAGACAAACGCCACACGCGAAGGTTCGGTGGCAAGGAGCGGTTGGAGAAGCGATTGTTGGTGTGCAGCATCATCTAGGTCATGAGATACAAGCTGTGCCATCGGCGGTGCGCTTGGCGCCGACAACGACGGGTAGTAGGCGTCGGACGGGAGTACTGATGGATCGTTCTTCATGTTGAGGATTCCTTAGGCAGTGTAAGCGATTCGGTTTTGGATGTGGGTTGGCAGAGTGATGGTCGTCACTTCACACATCAGGCATGATATCCGATAATGCACCATTCTATTGTGCATTTCTCGCTTCCACTCACCGAAAGAGAGCACTGTGGGTTTGCATGGCCACGAGTCATGGCACATATTACACTCAATAAGGTCTCACCCATGGATAGACCCACTGTGGACACCCCTTACGCGTAGAGTTTGAAACAGTCGTGCTTACATTGTGTTGCGTCTTGTATTTTGTGAATGGAAAGTGTACCTCAACGAACCAAGAGTCAGCTTATGATGTCCACAAAAAAGGAAGTTACGCGGCTTCTGCAGCTTCGTCCGAGAGTTTCTTGAGCGATTCGACCTTGGAAAGACCATGCAATGCTGCCACACGGTACGCCTCAGCCAACGTGGGGTAGTTGAACACGGCATTCCGGAAATATTCGATGGTTCCGCCAGTCGACATAACCACTTGACCAATGTGGATAATCTCCGTCGCACCTTCGCCAATGGCGTGGACACCCAGCACGTGCAGCGTGTTGGGACAGAAAATGATCTTCAAGAACCCAGGCGTACCACCAAGCATCTGACCTTTGGCAAGCTCCTCGTAACGAGCAATACCGACTTCATACGGTGTGTTCTCAGCGGTCAACTGCTGTTCGCTCTTCCCGACCATTGAGATCTCCGGCACCGTGTAGATACCAAACGGGAACACGTCACCAGAGCGCATTCGCGTGCGCTTAAATGACGGATCACTGGGTTCCACATCGTCCTTGTCCTTCAACTTGTAGACTGGCTTTGCGCTACGCATATGAACCGATGCCAAGCGACCTTGTTCCATCGAGGTTGATGCAAGCGCAGGGTAACCAATGCAATCACCAGCGGCATAACTACAGTGAAAATGTAAAACAAGAGTGACGTGATCACTTTCGCAGTTAAACCAAAGATGGGCACGTACATATGAGGAACAGCTGTACGGAAGTTGTCATCAACCTTGAGCAATCCTCGCTTATCGGCTTCGAGTCCAACAGCCGCCAAGTTTAATCCATCAGTGCTGCCCTGACGACCAACAGTGTAGAGCAACCCATCGCCAATCAGAGTCTTTCCGCTGTTGAGCTTAACCACAACTTCCCCATTCGCTGCTTTCTCCACACTCTTGATCGTCTCGTCCGTGTAGAAACGAGTTCCCGTTTGACGCATCGCATACTTGAGTGCTTCGGCGACTTCCTTGTCCGCCATGTCGAGAATATCTTTGCGGCCGTCAATAACCGTCACTTCTGAGCCTGGAATGATACTCATCATTGAAGCATATTCCATACCAATCACACCAGCACCAACAACAATCAACCGCTTGGGTACGGATGCAACCCCACCCCAGAGAATCTGATCACTGTCGAAAATAGTCTTGCCATCAAATGGAATATCATCACGACGAGCGGGACGTGTACCCACGGCGATGAGAAACTTGTCAGCCGTAAGCACACTATCATACAAATGTCAGCACCATTCAAGATTCCCTCGTTTCACACCACACGCACCGCTTGCAAATATCGGCACTGGCATGACGTTTCGTATCCGTCGCTGTCTCGTACGTGTCATTTGACAACACAGCCACCATTTTCTTACTAGGATCCGGCAAGAATCGTGCGGTACCGCTGATCAACTCGATACCGTTACGCAACAACTGATGACGCGTAATATCCATTTCAGCACTCTCAACCTTGCGCACTCGCTGAAGCACATCTTCAATACTGAACCGCTTCTTGGGTTTAGATGCTCCATCGTAAAAACTGCGATGACGATGTGCCGTCAAATGCAAAATGGCTTCACGAAACGTCTATCATTTACACTCATCAGTGGCCTCTACACATCATATCACTTTGTTAAACATCGCACCTTGGACGGTACTGTGCCCGTATGAATGCAGACACCACCAAACATATCTCGTTTGTCAATCACGGCGACGGATTTTCCATGCTTTGCGTGATCAATGGCGCATTTCTGGCCAGCAGGACCACTACCAATGACAATCAAATCGAAATGTTCACTGGCCTTGAGATCTTGAAGCATATCCGTGAGGGACTTGGACTTGCCACTATCGGGCTTGACATCGGTCGAAGCGGTTACACTGCTGAGGGTGCGTTTCGCATGTGACGCGACGACCCATTGAGCACGGCGGCGCAGCAAGATTGACGAAGATGGCAACATGCTGGTGGTCCGAAGGTCTATCTCCGTCTGCTTGGGGAGATCAACAGCTCTTGGCCGCAGGTTACGACCTAACCCAGAATCGATCACCGTAAGCTGGATGAGTGATCTGAGTTACGGCGTAACCCTTACCTGATGGATGATGCCGGTTCAATGTAGGGTGAAAACCCTAATCACGAATAGAAAGTGAACCGGTTCAGATTCTCTCGATTGACTTGTGTACTGTAATACGATATTTCGGTCCTACATACACTGATATAGCATCATATATGTGGTGTGGTGAACACTAACTGGGTGCGATGTCGACGACGACAGAGTGATGGTCTCTGAATGTCCGACACGACAGTATACTCAGTTCCAGTGTTCCACCCTGCACGGATGTTGCGCACTTGGACAGCCGCAAAAAACGACACCACTGCCATGTGGGCTCACTGTCAAACAGGCCTTATTCGGGTTTATTGCCACAACCCGACCCACAAAACTTCAGTCTTGTGAGATTCTGGAGCGAAAGGTCCAGGTCGAAAAAGAATCTTCTGTCTGGGCGGGTATGCATGCGGCATCTTCCCTCGTGATGGTACGGATTCTTGTGTTCATACAAACTCATAGTTTACGCGACCAGAGCCAGAATGACGCCTTCTGACCCGCAACTGCAAGGCTCTCTATGTTTTCGAGAAAGTTCATACAAAAAAGTGCTGTAATGACGACAGGTCGGGTTGTTGAATATGGGTCGGGTTTTCCATTGGCCCATGTGAGAAAAACCAACCCTGCACACACAGAGCAATCGCAAAGGGCATTGCACGCACACGACAGTGTGACGCAGCAACCGCGGACCGAGAACAACAGCGGACTTGCCTAATCACGCCGGCGCAATCACGAATATCGCGTGCGTCTATTGCTGCTCTCTGTAGTGTGTACGGTGGGTGTGAGGGGAGATTGTCAATTACTAGTAAGATTCTATCGATTCAAGGGCGTCCGCAATCGGCGAGAACGACCCAGCGATCTTTGTGTCTGGGAGTCTCGGAGACGATAACGACATTACGTTCACCTTAGAACGAGGGTGGCAGAAAGGAAGGAGAGCGACGCGACGATCGCACCAGTGACGACACGCCGAGACGACAACCAACTGGCGTGACACTTGGGTATCAGCCATCGCCCGGTGCGTGGGAAACTCAAGCGTGCAAGGTGGTGGGGGAACAACGGAAGTGATCTTTCCACATACCCCACAGATAAGAAAGTGTGTGAGCCAGTCGCAGTGTATTTATCTCGCGGCGTCATATCGACGCAAGAACATTGATCAAAAATGAGTGAACCATCGATAAAACTCGGGTACGTTTTGTTGGATGATTTGGTGTTTAGGACAGCATCGATTGACGTGCGTTGATGGGGCCATGCGTAGGAAAATATTTATCGGTGGCCTCTCGTACGAGACTACGGACGGTATGTCACACGTGTATAGCAGGGAAATATGGGTATGGTCTCAAAGTGGATGTTGTGGTTGAGATAGATAAACTGCGTTCGTACTTCAGTGCGTTCGGCCCAGTGACCGATGCAGTCGTGATGAAAGATCCGATTTCGCGACGATCGAGGGGTTTCGGTTTTATTACCTACGCCGATCCCATCTGTGTAGATCGTGCTTTGGCGCAGCCGAACCATATTCTAGATGGAAGACGCGTACGTTTATAACCGAGGACATAACGAGATCAATCTTGACTCACAACTGAGTGCGTTTGAACTGTAGGTGGAAGCAAAACGTGCAGTGCCTCGTGCCGAAAGCACATCGAGAGACAGTATCAGCAGCACAACCAGCAGTCGAAATGGAAGCATCATCTCGTCCACCAGCGTCAGCAGCAATGCTGGAACCACAAAGAAGATATTTGTTGGTGGTTTGCATTACGAGACAAAAGATGGTACGCATCCTGTTGGTTTTCATTATAAACGACTCAACTAACCTTTTTCCGCTATGTAGCTGAATTTCGACGCTACTTTCAGCAGTATGGCAAGGTCATGTCGGCTGAAGTTATGTTCAACCGCGAGACGAATAAATCCCGCGGTTTTGGCTTCGTGATTTTCGAGCATGAGAACAGTGTTGAACTGGTGCTACAAGACAACTCGCACGTCATTGATGGGAAATCGGTTGAAGTCAAGCGCGCCGTGCCCCGCACAGATGTGCCTCCACCTCGGTCGGTATCGTCTCGTGCCGGCTCATTCAGCGGTACAGCTGGACCAGGCTCAGTGGGAAGTCTGGACGACGTGAGCGTGACATCGACTGCCTCTATTTCACGTGCTGGTACACCGTCGAGTAGTCTGTCGGCAAGTGCTGTGAGTGTGAGTGACCGCTATAGCGGGGCTTCTGGCAACGGAACGTTGAGTGGGTATGCTGCAGCCGTTCGTTACGGTGGAAGAGGGATGCCAAGAACCGGCTCAATGCATCATCCATCTCCTATGCATGACTCCGGTCTCGACAATCCAGAGCACACACTCGCTCGCGTGGCTGATCGACTTACGACCTTGGTGCTGGAAGATGATGCCTCGGACGACATGTCCTCAACACCGTCTCGTGGTTCGAACAAGGTTCTTGACTCACCAGTTGCACCATTACTATCACCTCTCGGAATCACTCCTCGCCCGCTTGCTGACCCTGTGATGGATCAGTGGAATTTGTCACCATCGATGGCTCCACGGCCGACGCATGAACTCCCTCAGCTATCTCCAACACAGGCGGAGGCTTGGCAAACGCGACCGTGGCAGAAAGGTTGGGCATCGCAAGCGGAACGAGAGGACAGAGCTGCCCGAGACTCCTCCCAAGACCCTCTAAGCACCCCATCGTACTTTTCAGCGTTTGCTGATGGGCGTCGTGGGTCGACAACTTCAATCAGCCAGAGTACATGGAGTCCGTCACGATACTCATCGTCAGGTGCCGAATATGGGGATTTTGGTGGAGGTTTCGTTGGTGAATCTGGTCGCTCAGTCGACAACAATCTGGCTCGTGGAAACTCCGTCTTTGCGGCAAACGGTAACGGTACATTTGGCAGCTCAGGAATCGGATTGGGCCCACGTTCACCATACAGCTCCCTCGGGGGGTTCTTAGCCCCGTCCGAGTACTTTTCCCAGAATGAGCCGGAAACTCCACTTGATGCTCCACTGGGACGCACGATGAACGACTTTAATGACGAGAAACTGGACATCCGTTTCGAGCAACAGTACTCATAGAAGGAATATTGCACCCGAGGAAGGTGCACCAGTATACAAGAGATGCCACGACTACTAGTCGATAGATGGCGTTGTTGAAACCGACTGTTTCGATGTCCAAAGAAGCCGAGCGAGAACTCGGAGCACCAAGACGGCGACGAAGACGATACGAAGCTCATCGCCGACAGAACGAGAGAGTTTTCACGCTGTGTCATAGCACTTGCACGCATCATGCGTGGTTGCTCTCAAGAATTAGTAAGCGGTAGGAAAGAATAGGCAGGCAATAGGGTAGGTCGATAGTCAAGTTAGTTTTCTTAGTTGACAGGGCAAGGGAGCAAGCGGTGGATACATGATGATGAATGGGATTACATCCCAGCACAAGTGTGACCCGAGGACAAGTCGCTCGGTGAGCAAGAGGAAGAGAACGTGTCAAGTCAAGTGTACAAGTGGAAAGAATTTGCTTTGGATTTCTAATGTTGGATTTTCTTCGAGTTGAAGTTTTGTAGAGCTGATTAGGCTGGTTTAGTCTTAGTGGAGCTAATCTCCTTGGAAGCAGAAGAAAGCCTGAAGGAAGAAACGAGTATGCTCGGGACGACGTGGGGAATGGATACTGATAAACACGAGAACCACTGGCGTCGAACATTCTGCCAAATCCCATTTCCGGTCATTTATGACCGTGCGGAGAGTGGGAAACGTAGTCTCCATCGTCTCGTCGAGTTTTTTCGACGCAAGGCCGAAGCCGATCGCAGTGCAAGCGAAGAGCTCCGTGCCGTGCTACTCACGCCCGTCGACAGTACGACAACTGCTGTGCTTGATGATTTGGAAGAACCTGGTTCGAGTATGCGACGTGCGCTGAGTGAAGTCAACAATTATGTCGATGCAACGTGTCATCAGCAACTTTTGTTGGCCCGTGTGCTGGAAGAACAAGTTGCGGAGCCACTTATGTCGCTCCAAGATGCTTCAGAAATGTACATACGGACATTACAAGGGGAAATTCGGAACGTGAATGATCAATATAGTCAAGCCCTTGGTACACACGACCAGGCGGCTGCGCGATTGCGCAAAGCGCGTGATGATCTCGCGGACGCCAAAGATCGTCAGCGTGTAGCACTCCATGGCATTGGTGTTCCCGCGTTTGAGCTTCAGCGACTTGCGTTACGGGTCACCAAGTGTGAAGATGAAGTGGCTCAAGCCGAGTTGTCGAAAGCCCAGACCAAGACCCTTCTGTACAATTGCATTGTTGCCCGGGATGAGATGGCCATGGCAGTGAGTGTCGCCTACCAAAAAGCCGAAGAAGAACGTCTTGATCAGCTCAATTCGTGTCTTGAGCGTTTTCTTCACATCGAAAAAGAACGTGTCAAAGCCGCAGAAAAGATGCTGACCAATCTCGAGACACATATCAAGCACGTGAGCCGTGCCGAAGACATTCAGTTGCTCATTCACAACCATCGAAACCCCGACAATATGCATTTCCAGGGAAAAGCGTTGGCATTACTGGATTGGCACTGGAACAAAATGGTCGCAGAGCGTGAGAAACAGCATGAACATGATCCACCGTCCCCCACACGGCGTCCAGAATCGACCGAAGGAACTTCAGGGACTGGTGGACGAGCGGATTTGTTTGCCGAACCGATTGTTATTCCACCACACGATGATATGGGGTCTGCGAGCATCGCCGAGAAGAGTCCCCATCGTGCGTTGGCCGAGACGCCCATGGGTCGGGCACTGCACACTCTGTTTGTTGAAGATAGCTTGCCCAACACGCCTACAACGAAACCAACATCGGAACTACCTCGTATTGTCAGTGATGCTGGACCTTCAGACTGTGGGGAGACCGATGCTACAGTGTTGGCTGTCGATAATGAAATCAGTCAAACTGCAGAAGAGCTGGAGAACGTGACAATTGGTGCTGAGGATAATGACCCACGACTGAACGCGGCAGAGGAAGCAGTCACTGAGACGGAACCCGAAGATACAGTGTCATTACCAGCATTGAAGGAGATCATCGAGTCAACATGTCAGACGCAAGCAGGGCGTGCGTTGTTCGTCAAGTGTCTAAACCGACAACGAAGTCTGGAAACCCGTGTGAAAGACAAAACCAGCTTTGACGCACTCGCGGAATGTTTTGGTATTTTCTTAGACCATTGCATGCGGGAAGACGATGTCAAGGCGGCCAAGACAGCGATGATCCTGGCTGAAACATTTTATCTCGCACGCAAAAACGCTGTTTCTGATGGACCGGACGAAGATGTCGAACAATTTCATCGTGAACGCGGTGGATCTTGGGGCTTTGCACATCACGCATTGGGCCGTGCTTCAGCTCGCATTTACCTACAGGAAGAAGTTAAGAAACACGACATTTGGAAGAACCCAACGTTCTGGGAGAAGGCGCTGTTGCTTGCGCTCGGTGAAGAGTTGTACAAAACCCCGCAGCCGTGTGCGTGGGAAGATCTACCATCGGGAGTATCCCGAAACCGTAGTTCCAATGCGAGCTCTGACAACCTCGTCGGGATGAATGACGGGCCAGGGTCGACAGGGAACGGTGGTGGTTTGTACACACGTGAAGAAGCCGTGAGTCGTGTCCACAACATTGTCTTTGGACAACTGGGGTCGTTCACGCTGAGTATGCTCGAGTTTGATGTCCCGTTCATGCAAATCGAATCGTTCGTAGAAACGATGTGCGATGCCCATGAGCTCACTGAAGATCAGCGATTCTTATTGCGCAAGAACCTACAAGAGATCTTTGCAACACTCAAGTAGAATGTGGACATTTCCAAAATGGTAGAACAAACACTAATGGACGCAGCAGCTTTCGTTCATTTCATCGATACGGCATCAATTCTCAACGGCTGATTAGATTGTCTAGTTGAGGCGTTCAATCACGAGGGCACCAGCACCACCGCCACCGTTGCAAATCGATGCACAACCAATCGTAGCGTCGCGTTCCTTGAGGATGTGGTACAGCGTACCGACAATACGCGCACCCGACATGCCAATAGGGTGACCGATCGCGACGGCGCCGCCATTTACGTTGACACGCGCATGATCCAAGTTCATGAGACGCATGTTGGCAAGCGCCACGACAGAGAAGGCCTCGTTGATCTCGTGGTACTCGACATCACTGAGCTGGAGACCGGCATGGTGAAGTGCAATCGGCACAGCCTTGGAAGGCGCGATCGTAAACTCAACTGGGTCCTGGGCAGCATCACCAAAACCACGGATCTTGGCGAGCGGCTCGAGGCCGAGCTCTTGGGCCTTGGCACCCGACATGATGACGAGCGCAGCCGCACCATCGTTCAAAGGCGAAGCATTGGCAGCCGTGACCGTACCGTCCTTCTTGAACGCTGGACGAAGAGTTGGGATCTTGGCCGGGTTGGTCTGGAACGGCTCTTCGTCCTTGGTGTACACAATCGGGTCGCCACGGCGCGGCTTGACTGTCACCGGGGTGATCTCCGTCTCGAAGAAGCCACGTTTGTTGGCCTCGAGCGCACGGTTGTAGCTCTCAATGGCGAACGCGTCTTGATCTTCACGTGTAAACCCAAAATTGTCGGCACAGGCCTCACCGCACATGCCCATGTGCTGGTTGTTGTACGGATCCCACAAGCCATCATGAATCGCACCATCCACGAGTTTACCATCACCAAGACGGTAACCCGTACGCGCCTTCTGGAGGTAATACGGTACGTTCGACATGCTTTCGAAACCACCGGCCAGCATAATATCTTGGCTACCGGCCATAATACTCTGTGCGGCCATGGCAACCGCCTTCATACCCGATGCACAGACCTTGTTGACGGTTGTGCACGGAATAAAGTTGGGGAAACCTGCCTTCAGGATCGACTGACGAGCCGGGGCCTGACCAATACCGGCGCTCACAACGTTGCCAAGATACGCCTCCTGAATCTGGTTGGGCTTTAGACCAGCGCGTTCAACTGCACCCTTGTTGGCAATGGCACCAAGTTCTGGACCCGTGAGCGATGCAAACGAACCGTTAAACGTTGCAATCGGTGTACGCGCGTAGCTCACAATCACGGCATCCTAGCGAACCATTTAGAACAGCGTTAGCAACGAGCAACCTCGCAATCGATTCACCGTGAGACAGGGAACATACCCGAGGGCCAACCGCCGAGGAGAACTGGCGCTGAAGGGTCTTCACGGCAGCAGTCTTGAGCGAAGCAGGGCGAAGCATATTGATGGACGATTGATCTGGGCACACCGGGGCAAGTTCGACTTTGACTGATCGACCACAAAAGTCCTTGCTGTCAAATTTGCACTCTGAATCTGCAATGATCAACAGCACCAACGATACTTTTTATGATGTTTGGTTCGTCCACAGTTGTGCAATAAGGGTCCTCTGCCGTGTTGTGACAGTGGATTGGCAGCAAAAAACCTCATGAAACCCCAGCTTCAAGCACGCAAAGGTTGCCGTCAGCTTGATGGATTATTCTGAGAGGATAACCTTGTAACCTGATAGTTGACGTAACCCGTGTAACGTGGAGGATTGTTACTTTTTGGGGGTGTCACTACCCACCCAAAGAGCTCCATGTTGCATCAACACTCCACCAAGTGCAAGGATTTGATTTCTCTGCTCTATCGCTGTGTATAGGACCATGTTTTTTCTGGAACAAACGCAAGGATTTGGTAGCGATGGCACCGAAGGCATGCATACGCCATCGCTGTATGAGCTGCTGATGCAGGAGCGCATGGCCGGTGGTTTTAAATCCGCTCTTGAATACCTCGTGCAGACCATTTGTGATACGTATCCCCACGTCTCCACAGCGTTACCAGTGCGTCACTTTGAAGAGAGTTATGCACTCTTGGTAGCGATGGTTGAACGATACTTTCTAAATCGGTACGATAGTCTGGCGAGTGAAAAGTTTTTTGGCATGAAGCGGGTCATGTACCAACCAGTCAACACGGTGAGTGGGGATTCCGCAGCATCCACGACACCTACGACTACGCCACTGAGCGACCAAGCGCGACGTCGATCATTGTTGCTGGCGGTTGTGGTACCTTATCTCAAGGCCAAGCTCGACGGACTCCATCGCTCACTGGCTGCGCAGACAACGTCAACGCCACCAACAGCTGAAGATTCCTCTGTCGCTACTGGTGGTTCGCAGCGACAACGTCGATGGCGTGCATTCTTGCGGCGCCTAAAACAGCTCTCACTGCTGGCCAAACTCAAACGAGTTTTTGTGCGAGGGTACCCGTTCATCCACCTTATCTATGAAGCATCATTTTTCCTCTACCAGGTACGATCTTATAATTTTTTAGGTGGTGCTTTCGTCTTGCTGATTCTATCGTACTGTGTTTCTAGTGGCTGTACCTGTTTGGCGACACTCCATACTTTTCACCGTTTTTGCGTCGTCTCGGTGTAGTGCTGGTACGCGTGACGCCAACGGATGAGGTAAGAACAAGCATTTGCAATCTGTCGAAGGGAGAAGCTATATACCAACGCTATGTACCACTGTAGTCGACGATCATGGATCGACAGAACGAGTACCGTGCCCAGTTTCTTGCAGCGCTCAGTGGAGACACGCTTGTCCAGCGCATTCGACGTGGGCTCGTCCAGACTTCATGGGCCGTATACGATCACTCGTATGTGCTGCTAATGCTCGGCATTGGCTGTTACAAGTTTCTCGAATGGATGTACTCGGACGAAGGCAGTGCAGCGATCAAGATCCGCCACACGGGTGCGGAAGCACCAGTCCCACCACCACCATTACCACCCGCGTTTGCTGGAAATGCCTCGGTGATGCTGTCCACACTTGATGCATCCATGTGCCCAATTTGCCAGAAACGAAGAGTAAACCCAGCTGCATCTGTCTCTGGTATCGTGTTTTGTTATCCATGCATCTACCGGCATGTCGAAGAGAATGGTGCGTGTCCCGTGACTCATATCCCATGCGATGTGGCCAGCATTGTCAAGATCTATGACGACGCTACAGCGTAAAACTACCAAGAAAGTGACGAATGTGAATATCCACTTGAGCTGTATATCTATGTCGGTCTGTGCGGGATTTGAGTCTATTTTCAGGTTCTCGAGTGGCTCGTGGTCGAGATAAGCTGACCTCAAGCTGAATGCAAAAGTCAAGTGCTGGAGTCAAGTCGAGCGAATTCGCCTCCATGCTGCCTTGGTCAGCCCGACAGTGACTGGTTAACAGCACCGAGACTTGGGTCGGAGTGCAGCGTGATCCATCCGTGTCACTTCCCGACTAGCCACGCACGATGTACCGAGCAGAGAAAGCGAGCAGCAAGTTGTGTCGGGAGAGGGAAGTTGGGAAAGCCCAAGAGCTCCATCGACGTAAGATTGACGGCGTCAAGTCATATCTCACAGCTATCACGCGGCCACCAGCCCCGTCAGTTCCAACTGCATCCAAATCGTCTCGATCTTCGACATTTTTTCGTCGGAGCTTGCGTCAACACCCAGTAGAACCACAGACATCCGAAGCAGTCCCACGAAACACGAGTGGTCTGCATTCATTCTCCGGGGATGAGCATGAGGACGGATACTCGGACAATAGTGACAACGACGAAACAAGGAGTGAAGTCTCCTGTGATGAGGTTGCGACCAAATCGTTTGGAAAACTCGATGAATTACGGTCGGTTCTCGTCCCTGTTATGGCGTACAAAGGACCCCAACAGGACAAAACCAGTCTTGACTACGAACAGTATCTAGACGCGATCACAAATCCACCCGCACCAGTCCAAGAGCCACCAAAGACACACAACCTCCATCAATCGACGCACAGTCTACGTGCAAGTGCGTTCCGAATGCGCCGACTCAAGCAAATTGAAGCCGACAACGTCACTATATTCGATCGAATCAAGAAGAGCTCTTCACACTATCGAACAGAGGCATTTCGAAAAGATTGGGATCAAAATGTCGCGTACCTCACATCAATTTGTGAGTTTCCTGTCGTAGAGGACACGATTCACATCCCGTCTCCGCGAAAAAGCATGAGCATGTTACCCAGAAAACGATCTCCATTTCCAACACGACCACCGGACCAGCTCCCAAGTCTTCGTCTTGATTCAACACCAGTCATTCATCCAATTAAAGCGATCCCGACCTCACCCAAGAAAGCCAATACCCTCAATTTATCACCAGCATTTCGATCTCTTCGAAAAGGTCTGCCTCAAGTGCCTGTTCTTCCACCCCTCACAGCTTCTCCGCGAGTACATCATACCATGAAGAGCAAGAGTATGACGGCTGTAGCTGGTTCACGATCAACTTTTCAGTTGGACGATGCATCGCCACAGATGATCATCCCTTCGCCACCACATTCTCCAAGTCTTTCGAGCAGTTCGTGTGTGGAAGCAGCTGTGGATCGGTATATGTTGCTCAAGATTGGACGATTTATTGGAGGAAAGTATCTCGTGTTGACCGTGTATTGCGGGGATGGGATCACCAATCCGTACGGCTTTGACGTTGTGGCATTGGATCCTGAGACACAATTGGAATTTCACTTGAGTATTTCCAAGGAGACGACCCATTTATTACTCGAAACCAATAGTTCGTCCTCAATGGCCGAGCGAACGGCTGCTGCCGCCGGAACGAATCTATCAATGGAGCTCATTGCACATTGTATATGTGATCATATCCGATATGCCAAATCACATCAAAGCGAAATGGTTTTCCTCGTCGCAACGGTTGGAACGCCTGGTGGGTTAAGTAGCGACATTACTGGCGGATTGGACGAAGATCAACTCCGAATCAACAGCTACTCGAGTGAAAATGCCTGTTTGCTCGTGAATACGCCAATCACAGCAATGGCATTTTGCTTGTACCAATACATGCAGATTCCGACGTCGGCATCAACCGACATTCCACGCTTCAGCTTTTTTCATGTCTTTGCAAGGACGCGACCTCAGCAATGTTGTCGTGCAAGCATGCGGAATCTCCCCGTTAATTACGATTCACACCATGGAAGTGAGTACAACGGTCTCGTGTGTTTCGAAATGTACGAAGATATCGATGGTGTCGTGGGGTCCCGAGTGCCAGTCGTGGCACAAGCTCAAGTCAGCATCAGTGAGCTCCTCCGTCAATTCGAGACGAAGCAGGTCGCGGTTGATTCCAACATGACTGACCGACTTAGCCTGGATTGCGTGATTCAACGATCGTTTCAATTCCTACATCTCGAAAAGCATACCGACACTGATACACACATGCACCTTTCACTCACAGTATCAACAGCCAACACCTGGGAGTGTCCTATGGGATCTCCTCATCGTCGAGCGTCAACAATATCCACAACTCTCCCGTCTCGGCATCATTCGTTCAGTGCGAATGCTCGATCGTCCACATCCACGCACAAACTACCACCGCATGACGAAGTCAAGACGGTCTTGGAGACCGGTATGCTGTGGCGAGGCGTGTATTTGTTTGCCCACGTAGCTTTGTACTCTCCAGGTCGCCTGGACGAAGCCACACAGACGGTAACCCGCGAGCCATTGAATGAGTTACTTGTCATCACCGTTCTCAACACGTCGACTGGAAAAACGTCCGAGAGAAGTCTACATGGAGATCAAGTCGAAAAATTCTCACAAAAATTGGGTGCCTGGCAGACCTCAACCGATTCAATCCCTCTGTTAATTGTGTTTGCCAAACTCTTGCTCCTCCGTATGCGTCTAGATGTGGACCTTCGTGGACAAGAAGTTATTTTGTTTCCTACACTCGAACAACGATATCACAATACGGGGTCGAATTCCGTCACTTCGTCTCGTCGGAATTCCCCTACAAAACCCATTCAGACGACAGAAGAAGAACACACATGCATGACTGGTTCATTGGATACCGAGCTTGACGCTCAGACACACGCCGTGACCGTGATTCAGATCTGGATTCGTCGGTACTTTCGACGACGGCGAGATCGAGAATATCGATCGACTCTACACAAGACCACCGAGACATGGGATGGTCATCGTATCGACATTGTGCCTCTGCCTGAAGACTCTTTGCCTGGACTCGTGCTGGCATTCATGAGGAATCGTGCAGCCAAACGAATTCAGATTGTTTCTCGTCATTATGCCCAGCAAGCACATCGACGCAAAGTGCCGATGGGAGATTCCACACTCGTGGATCCCACAGCTTTCGTCATTCGTGAGCCACACGAGGAATTCGAGGACGGTGAGCTCGGTGTTTTGAATGAAGACGAGCACGAAGATGAGGAAGAGAATGAAAGTCGCGCAATAGTCAATGGCTGTGAGACTCCGGCACTTGACAATGATTTCAACGAGTCAACCGTGCCGCTGGCCACCAAAGTCCCTCGAAGAGGTAGCAAGATCCAAGGTCGTTTTGTCCTGCAGCGGTATAGGACTGAGCGACGAGTAGATGGAAACCTGGAGATTCTTGAACATTGCACCATAGGGGCTCTGTTTCAATTAGAGAGTAAAGGTTGATGGCTCGTACACCAATACAAGAAGAATAGTTTCGACAATTATCGAACAGGTGTAACTGGTGATGTAATCAATGAAAATGGATACACATGCCCACGTCACGCATAGTGAGCACTATCATTGGAAGCTGATGCCGTCGCGTTGCCTTCAAGAATTTGCTTGGTACTCGCCACGAGTGCCTGCGCAATAACCCATTATTCTCCGTACACACACCAGTCCAAGTTCATTTGACGTACCTCTTTGCTTTGGACTTGTGTCCTGATATACTCGCGCCACAGTCCCGCCGACTAGATCAACAAATGAGATCATCAATCATTCAAATTGAAGAACTGGTATCGCAACTTACCTTTTTTGTGAGCTGCCCTTGTGCACACGCGAAATGGTTGATGGCTTCGTCCAAAATGCGTTGTTTTTGGACACGGAATCGGGTCATTTCTTCGGCTATGAGGGCCTTGGAAAGAACTTCAGCTTCGTCTTTGGCACGTTGTAGGTTCTGATCGAGGTGGGTGGTATCACCACTGCTACTGCTACGGAAGCGAGACGCAAGACTCGATGCAGCGTTGACGACCGAGGCTTTTGCTGTACCTTGGGATTGTTGGAGGCTAAGTGCTTGGGTGACGGCCGTCTCGCGTTGGACAAGAATGTCGCGCATTTCCTTGATCTGAGCGCAGAGGTAGCGCAAGCTCTCGTACAGAATGAGCTCATACACGACTGGTTCATGATTTGCTGTCTGTTTCCATGAGCCCAGTATCCACGCTAGTCGAATTGTCTCCAATGAGTCACTCCTTGCAAAGAAAATTGAGCATAACCACGTACTGGTTTTGTCGAGGACGGGCCGCATCTCGGGTGTTTGGTTCGTACTTGCCCAGCCATTAAAGAGCGAATGCAAGACGCCAACGTCACTTGCGATCGATGCACTTTTCTCTGCCAGGCGCTATTCCCATACCAACATTAATCGTCAGTGAATGGATTGGATCGGTGAGGAGGAGGGCACGTACTTTGGCACAAGCCGTTATCTCCACAATCAGTGGTTCTTCTTGGTCCACTTGACGCTTGAAAGCATTCAGCTCACTAGCTCAGCCATCACAACAATTCCTTAGCTGGGATGGACGAGTTTCTGCATGATCCAAAGCTCTTGCTACGAACCTATTGGCAGTGGAAGGTAGTGCTTGCATGGCAATGCGTTTGATCCAGCGCTTGTGACCAGCACCACCGTGTTCGCCCACCGATGTGTCCTAGGAGTACAAGAATATCACACCACGAGACACCGTCCCTAGGCGCTGACAACGACAAACCTTTTTCGCTGCTTCCCACTCTTTGTCCCCCGTGATACGGAGAAAATTGGCAACAGTCGCGTCCCCACGAAGGTAGGGCGATGCCAACACATGCTGCAGGAACAGACTGAGACCACGAATACGGCTCTGAATGACCGCCTCGCCAGGCACTAAACTCTTCTCAGGTAGCGATGGGATCAATAGACCAATGTAACGTTGACGCAGCACCGATTGAAGCCATTCAAAGTCACTACAATATGTTGTGTATCGTCAACACACGCCTTTTCCATCGTCGTCATTGTCTTGTACCTGAAGCGACGTCGCACACGAAGGTTGTGAGTAGATTCCGTGAGTAAATACGTTGTGTGTTTCTTGAGATACGTGCCACGTGTTTCTGGTTCACCCACGTGAATCATCACAGGCTCTCGTACGCGCTCTGCACACCATCGCTACCACCAGAAGCTCAGGGCTTTGTCTATTCTTCAATTCCAAGCGATCAAACCTGATGGTCTGCAAGATCAAACGACATGCCCGCCTCTGTACAGATCTTGACAGCACGTAGCGCGGCTGCCATGGCGGTCGGATCCATGGTCTCGAGAAGATACCAGTTGGAATGAATGGAAGCAATTCTTCCATCAACGTTGCAAAAAGTTTCGAAATTTAGTGACATTGAACTCGTTTATATTGGGTATATGTATAGGTCATTCGAACGAAGGATCTGGACTGAGTTCTGTGACGTGTGAGACGATCTACATTGCTGGCAATCGTCGCAGACGCTCGAGGGCATGGAACTGGGCGGCGTGAAGCGAGGCTTCCTTAGCAATGTCCAACGTCCCCATTGTGTGTGGTTTACCCACATTGCCACCTTCGGCGAGGACGCATAGACTATCGTCAGGAGGCAACACACTCGCCAACCCACCGGCAAAGGCATGGAGTTTTCGAAAACGGCCCATTGTTGATGCCCATGCAGCATCAAATTGAGCTCGTCGATCGATCGCGTCCTCACTGGTCCATTCACGAAAGCTCTTGTCACGACTTGCACGCTTGAGTGTCAAATGCTCTTGATCCATTGCATCCAAGTCTTCTTCGGAAAACTGCGGAAGCAATAGAGGACGATACTCATTCAACAGAGCCGAAAACTCCTTTCCATTGAGCTTGGCAAGTTCTTGGGGTAGTACTGGTGGTACTGTCATTTTCACCGCATTGGCAACATTGAATTCCAGATCTGGTTCGCGTTGCTTCACAATGTCTCGACCATGGCATTGTCCTGTCCGTAGCGTCTCGACAAAGTTTGCGATACTGGTCCCAAGCGACATAAGTGTGATATCCAGCTCATCGTGACCAAGACTTGTGAGCAAACTGTTGACAAACGATCCTAGGTCAACGATGAATTCCAACATTCCAGTCTTGGTTGTACTGCAGATTCCATTCTCTGAGACATACGTGACGGGCACGTTACTCTCAACAGTAGATTCACTCGCCGAATCAACCACCGTCACTCGAAACGCCGCTGCAATCTCTTTGTCGAGTTCTTCGAGTAGCACGATTTGTTGCTTCGGCGCAAGACCACCAAGTTGAGTCGTCACAGATTGAATCAGGTGGTTCGTGGGGGTTGCAATCCAATCAAAGATGGACAAACAGAGCCACCATGATTCACTCGGACGACTTGTTGTAGACTCGCACTCTTCTTCCAAGAATTTGCGGATGCGGACACGCTTTTCACTCAGCCAACGTGAGGTTGTCACAATGCCTTCCATCGACTCCTCTTCCTTCGTTGGATGCGTCGGTGACTCGTGGCCAATCTCTTGAAGCAATCGAGGTTGCGACTTGATACATGTCTTGAGCGTACGAAATGTCGTTGCAAAAGAACCGTCTTGGAGTTGGTGGAAGAACTGGTAGAACGCTCGACGGACAAGGTCGTTGCCATTCCATGTGATCCAGACAGTATCTTTTTGTGGCACACTGCTCTGGAGCCACTCAATTGTGGAACTCAACGTGGGCGTTACCAACAGATCACCGGCAACACTGATTCCGACGAGCTTCCGCTTCCAGTCAGGGCACACAACCTGTAGTACTCGTACCAAATTCTCTTTCATGTCGTCCACACGGAGGCAGCAAAGATGAAAGTTGTGGAGATCCAAGTGCAAAAACCGCACACGGACATCCACAGCGATGCCTGCGTCGTCATGACGATGAAGACCAATCGAGAACGCCCAATTGGACGCCATGAGCGTAGAGAGGATGGTAAGACTGCCGAGTGTGGCCACTTGCGTGTAGGTATCTACCAAATCCGTCCACACTGACCCCAAGGCAGCTCCATTGGGTACGTACTTGGCCATCACATGTAACGCTCGGTTCATTTGACTCGATGAGAGACCATTGGCACACAAATCCACCGCCATATCAAACGACAGACGATCTGGTAATGCACCTCGATATACCTCCAAAGCACTGTCGTTCTCTGCGTGCGAACCTGGTCCAACCAGTAGGTGATCGCCAACTGCCGAAATTCCTTGTACCTTTTCACACAATGGAAGTGATCTTGGTTTCCATGTCTGATCGCCCAGTAGCAATGCGACCAATGCCGACGGAATCACAAATTCGATCCTCTTGTCATCCTTCTCAGGCGATCGGTGGTTATTAACCTGATGTTTCTCACTCTCACTCTTGTCACTAGCATCCGCCTCTGCGTCGTTCGCTCCACGACGCTGTTTCTTCGCCCGTGGCTTGACATCGTTACGAAGGTCAACCTCTTCCACCGGCATCAAGTACCGTGGGAAGAACGCTTGCTTTTCACGCACCGACGCCGCTTCGTACTCGGCCCATTTGATCGGATGTTGTAGTCGATGATGTTGCAAGTACTGATCGGTACGAAACACCCCTTTAAAATACTTGAAATTGGTGGTAGCCCGTCGTTTTGCACCAGCTTTGGGTTCTCGACCAAAATGCTTGCAAAAAAGACACAATGCTGCCGTCACACGTGGTGGTGACGTCGACGTATCACGTGCAACGATTTCCAGTCCAAATTTCAATGCATGCGCTGGTTGAAACGCCGTTGGACGACGCGCATTCGACGATGACACCGCGACTGGTTGACTAGCCTCGTCGGTCGCGTCGTCCTCTTCCTCCTCCTCCACGACAAGAGCTCCTTCTCCGCGTGGTGGATCCCCTCCGCTATCGAGTGGATCTCCTCCGCTCAGCTCATGGATGTCGTCGATCAGAGGTGCGTTGGGCTCTGTTGCATCCGTCATCGCGACGGTTGGATGTGGATCACGCTGTTTATGAACGGTGTTGGTTATGGAGGAATCCGTAAGTGGATCAGTGGGAAAATTACGGTAATTTTGCACTGGATTCTTGCTCCGACAAGTAGACAAAGAAAGAGACAATCAGATTTGGTCAGGTATTATTTGATACAGGTATATGATACCAACAATATCGTTTTGATTAATTATATTTTATAGGATATTAATGTATAGGGGCATACGATGTGATATGCCAATATATCTCAGTGCTCATATCTCATCTGTGTCATTGTGTATCTAGTTCCCACGGCGTGAAAGCAACAGGTGCTCTCACCCAGCAAGAGTTGCCAGTTATTGGCCAGAAATCTCTAGTGAACATCCGTTCTACATCTCGCCTCCAATATATTCATATCTCCTGAGTCGGGGGTCAGAGGGACAAAGTCAAGAAACGATCGTGTCTACTAAAGCTCACTTTGCACTTTGCCTCCGGCTGCCACAACCACTTCTAAGCAATGCTCCGCTCCTGTCTCTGCGTTGTCGTTCTCGGTCTTGTCGCTGCTATCGCGTCAACGACGGCCCAACGGGTCAATTACACCGACCTCTCTGGTCACTACATTGAGTTCGACATTATCACGTTGACCACCCAGTCTGAAATCGAAGCAGTTGAGCCGGTCGTCAAGAAGGCTGGGAACCCTGATATTGACAGCATCTTTGCTGCGTGGGTTAACAAGTTTCAATCGGCCGTCAAGACCAGTACGATGTCGGTTCAACAGAATGTCGATAATCGGGACGGCTTTTTGAACAGTGCTGCCGTCTACAGTTCGGATTTTGCAACCAATGCCAGGACGGCACTGGATCAGCTCAAAGTGGATCTTTTCCAGTTTCACTCGTTCATGCCAGCAGCAACCTACGATGTTGTTGAGTATGGCATTGTGCGACACAAAGGTGACTACAACTACACACTCTTGGACCCAATCAAGGCATACATGACCAAGAACGTCAACAGTGCGCCCATCGCGACCTTGCAGTCCCAACTGGATGCTTACTTTGCTGACTCGGAGAAACAATATCCAGGGTTCAAAAAGGCGGTGTTAATTGAATTGGCCGCTGCCTACAAGGCCGTGTGGGTTAATAATCCGACCCGTGCACCGACGGCTCGGCCATCGACTAACGGTACCTCAACCACAAACACGACGGCCCCCACAGCCACGACTGCCAAGCCTCTGAATGGCACCAACACCACAGCACCATCGACGACAACGCCTGCTCCAGTGTCAACGACTGACACTCCTTTCCTTGGTGAACCGCTGCTTGAAGAAAAGGTTTCGGCGGCACCATCATCGAGTCCGACTCCTGCGCCCACAAAGAAGAGCGGTGCATCGGTGATGTCGGCTACAGTGAGCGCTGTGGTGCTGGCGATCGCAAGTGCTCTCATGTAAGAAAGCTCAATTACTACTTGCGCATTAATGCAGTGTATGCGTGAATCATGAACCTCCGCGCCAAAGACCAGCAAGTAGAATAGCGAAATAACGTTATCACATTGGTCATATCATATACTTTCTCTTCAAACCCCTGAAAACTGAGCAGTGCGTTTGATGTTTGTCTAAATCAAGCGAGAACGTTCTCATCACTTTCCTACAGAGAAGGGAATGACATCTCTATCACCATTCATGCATGCGACGGCAATGTAGTACTGGCTAAGCTTAGTAGGAATCTTCTTTTTGGACGTGGGATAGTGCTGTTCGTGCGTTCCCATAGAAGCAGGAGAGTCTCATGCTTTGAGAATGCGATTGTGGGAATGCTGGTCAAACATAGTATCCGGTGATCTTTATGGACACCAGCTTGCTGCGAGTCCACGGAGTATCGCGATTGCTATTGTCTCTCCGTCAGTAGCTCCCCATTCTCCAACGTTCGACGCTTGACACACACGACTCCTCATTTTGATACAATGGTACTTTCTAGCATGCGTTACCTCGTCCTTGCGGCCACTGCTTTTGCAACGCTGACCTCGGTAAACGCTGCCAATCTCACTCAGTTCTCCGTTCAATACGACGTCTTCACGGTCACATCTGAAGTACAAGTCGAAGCACTTTCCAAAGCCGTCACTAAACTCAACAACGTGCAGGCAAACGACGCCTTCCACAAGTATGTCACACAATACAAAGCTGATGTGGATGCCGGTACGCTCACGATTCAGAGCCACAACGATCGGATCGACGTCTATCTTCAATACGTTGACTCGATCGTGCCAAATTTCTCCGATACTGCCAACGTGCCGAAATTTTCCAAAATTGCCAATGATGAAATCGATGCTGCCGTCGTTGACTTCTTTAAGTTCCAGCTCAGTTCCTACGCTGCTTCGTGGGATGTTTTGTATTACGGCGCATCAGACGCACAGTCAAAGGTCGGAAATAGAGAAACTGATGCTCAATTGCAGACACTGGATGCCTACATGACGCAGAATATTCCCACCGCCGTTACCAATACCGACTTTCAGGCCAAGTCCGATGAGTTTTTTGCGGCTGCCGACAAGTCAGCTCCAGGGTTCAAAGGCATTGTGTACAACAATATTAGCAGCGTGTACAACAGTCTTTGGCCCTCGCACTCTGGGAGCCGCACCGGTAAGACAGCCGGTTCTGCAGGTGACGACGATAGCAGCAACCCTTCAAGTGGTAGCAATTCGACAGCCAATAGCAACTCGACAAACAGCAGAGACAACGACGTTGGCAATGACCCATCGCATTCGCCCAACTCGACAACGAACTACGGTGGTGGACTTCCTGCACCAGGTCGTGCAAGTCATGCCTTCGCTCTTGCTCCGATCGGGTCAATCACGACAGTCGCTGCTGCGCTCACATGGGCCTTGCTCATGTAGACATTTCCTTGCGTTTGTTTCCTTCGTAGAGATATGATTCAATACTCATTTTGCGGCTGAAAATTGATTTATTCTTGGATCAAAGAAGTTGACCATATCACACACACGAAGTGGCTGAACCCAATTTCGTTTGGAGTATCCTCAGCCACACACTGTTGCGTGTGACTGAAAGACACAGCTTCGCGGAGATCAGAGGTCCACCTCAATTTATTCTCTCTGGCAAGTCACACAAAATGAGACTTGAATGAATATCTCTCATTTTGCACATAGCCAAGCCATTGAAAAATTCGAAGAGCTCATTTACCTCTATTATCACATATCTCCCTCTGTTATTATCTTCATTCCAGTAGCTAAGTACGCAGCTGATATGAGCTCTTTCCTAAGTTCGCAATAACCGTCAAGAAAAAAGTCAGTCTGTCGTATCGGCACGTTCCGGCATATTTGCGGACTCACTGCCATTGAAGAACCCAGACCCAGAGGACGCTTTTGTACGTGATCTCCTCCTGTGCTGTTCAGTGTTCTATCGACTGCATCATCGTTGAGTCCGTCTGCTGATCACTTTGCATTGTATATTTCACCGTGCAGCACTTTGAGGAACCACTTAAACACCTATGTCGCGTTTTCTCGCTGATCCAATTACTGATAAAGAATCGGCCACGTACAGTGGCGCTGGTGTCTCCATTGGCAAGTGTGCCATGCAAGGATGGCGAGATACCATGGAGGTAATACGTTGGTATCTATCTGGAGGTTGTGACCTTGTGTGAACGTATTGATGAGGTCTTTGTAGGATGTTGACATTGTCCAAATCCCAATGGATCCACGCGCGCCGGAGACGTTTTGCGTCGCGGTCTTTGATGGTCATGGTGGCTCGACGGTGTCCCAAGCCATGTAAGTTGGAAATCGTTGGATGTGGCTATCGATGAGTTCTGATCTGATGGATTTGGTAGAGCCAAGAGTATTATTCCGCACATCACAGCAACGGACGAGTACCGGAACGATGCTCGAGTATGATACCATCGTCATAGGAATAGTTGCCTTGAATCTCACAATATTTCTTTGTGTGCTGTAGTCCCCCGAATCACTTGCTGCTGCATTGTGCAAGGCCTTTATGGAAGCCGACGAAACGTTAAAGCGTGATCCCGAGTTTGCCTCGAGCTCGGACGAAGTGGGCTCCACGGGCCTCCTTGCAATCGTCACGCCGACAGATATTATCTGCGCAAACGTAGGAGATTCGCGTTGCATTCTTAGCAACGCACGCTCGCAGGAAGTACTTCAGCTCTCCGTGGACCACAAGCCCGATGTTGAGTTTGAAAAACAGCGCATCATTGCAGCCGGTGGTACAGTCTTTCGTGGTCGTGTGTGCGGTGGTGTCGCTGTGTCGCGTAGCTTTGGTGACTTTTGGTTCAAGCGTAATGCCGCGCTCAAAGCGCATCAACAACTCGTGACGGCCGAGCCGTGTGTCCGTATCCAACGTCGCGATGCATCCGACGAATTCCTTGTGCTCTGTTGCGATGGTATTTACGATGTCATGAGTAACGACCAACTTCGCAAATTTATTCGATCGAAACTCAAGACCAACAAGAGTCCTCAAGAAATTTGCGAGCATCTCGTAGACGATTGTCTCTCGCGTGGCAGTCGCGACAACATGAGTGTTGTGTTGGTCGTCTTTACTGGTTCATCGGGTGTCGGGGCTGCTCACAAGCGGAAGCCATGAAAGACAGACTAGTCTTGGGTCGCTGATCGTCCTTGTTGCTTCATCACTGATCTCTTATCTAGCAAAACAGAGTTCTTTACTATTGCGTTTATCTGGTTTGACTCCTATTCTTTCAACACAATCTCATACAACAAGCTAGCTTGAAGGGCCTTGATGCAATCGAATTTCCGATGTTCATTCAATCCTCCGTCATGTCGTGGCTGGAACTGCGTGTGGAATTCTCGGATTTCGTCGATGAGAAAGTCGTAGTGTCTCGTGAGCAATACAATCATGGGATGGAACGCAGCGGGGGAAGCAGCATTGCTTGCTGCGGCAATCGCTCGGCGCATCGCAAATGCAAGGCAGAGGGAGGCTTCGTGATCCCACAATGTTCGTGTCTCGACCAGCATTTGGAATGTCGGCATCGCGAGATGGTCGATACACCCGAGCGCAGCAAAGCACACGTAGCGAATGGACTGGACACAGACCACTAGTTCGTGTTCCTGTAATGCTGCAAAGGGCGGGAATCGCTGGGCGTCACCACACACCCCATCACGCAATGTCATGGAGAAATGACTCGAGAGCAAGAACTCAAGCATCTCCACGTGGCCAAGTGTGGCGGCCTTTGTGAATCCGTAACCAATGAGATCAGAAAGCGGTTGATGAACGCGTACGGCACTCGGTTTGACACTCGTACAATCCGGATACGTTTGCTGTAGTTGCAGGACCGCGTGGTGACAGGCGTCAATGTCACCGTGTTCACAAGCCACGAGGTAAGCCGTTGCGAGCTTTGGATCTACTGCCACAGGAATAACCGGAGCTACCACATGAGTTCCTACGAGCCGAGAGAGGGTCGAGGTTCTCGGGAGAGAAGACATTGAATCGTGTTTTGAAGTGTCTTATCAAGCGACTCTTCAGTCAGTCGTCCATATCAAAGTACCGATCTTCAGCATCACGCTGTATCTGTGCCATATCATCTAGTGCTTCATCATTGTCGATGGTCGCATAGTCGACAAAGTCGGTGTCGGCGCCGTCGAGGAACCGTTGGCTCATGAGTTGGATCAAGTAGTTACGGCGCTCGTCCAAGCTCACGTCACCATCCTTGGCCTCTTCGTCTTCGTCTTCCTCCTCCTCTTCTTCTTCTTCTTTTTCATCGTCGACCGAGCGATACTGTCCCCACGTCTGCTGTTCCGCCACGCGTCGTGCTTCGAGTACTTGGCGGTCGCACGTGTCCAGTAGAAATGCGGACAACGACACGCTGTCGGCGCCTCCTGGTGCACGCTGTTGGCGCGACGCAACATTCAAATACTGTCCAAGATGCAAATGAAAGAGCGCTGGGCTGCGCTGTTGCATCATTTCATCGGAAAAGTAGGCAACCGCCACTGTCGTCTCAGCGAGGAGCTGCTGGAGTCGTGTATACCGACGATTCCGTACCACCTGATCTGTTGTTGCGGTTGTTACACGCCCTCGATAGGTGCGCACCGCCGCAGTCGTGGTGAGGACTGTCCCGTCGTCCTGCATCAGCGTTGCCATGTACGCGTCCAGTGGATCCACCTCATCGTTCACCATCTTGGATCAAAGGTAAATACTGACACAAGTTAGTGACATCTCGTCGTCTCTGACCATTGACCTTCTCTCCTGTCTACGCCACGCCATATTCGCAATCACAATCATGGTCTATGCATTGTTCGATACATGTGTATTATTCGAATGCAACCACATCATATATCCACGGGCGGACACTACAACAGTGTCTGTCGCGCTGGTTCTGTAGGTGACAAATGCTTAGTCCTTCTTGAACTCGGCCAGCAATTCGCTCAACTCTCCCGACTTGTGCATGTCCGTGACAATGTCGCAACCACCGACGAATTCGCCCTTGACGTAGAGTTGCGGAATCGTGGGCCATTGCCTATGAAACAAATATCATGCGGGTGAGCCATCATCCAACGACATCAAGTGACCTACGCATACGTACGAGTACTCCTTGACGCCTTCACGAATCTCTGGGTGGTCAAGCACGTTGACACTATCAAAGCTCACACCCTGTGCATGAAGAATGCGAACGACTTGCATCGAAAAGCCACATTGTGGTGCCGACGGTGTGCCCTTCATGTACAGCATCACGGGGTACGTCTTGACATGGCTATCAATCATCTTGAGGATTTCATCCTTCTCAGAAGACACGGCAGCATGGTACTTGGGCGCAAAGTCCAAGTGCGATTCATTATCGTCGCTCTTGGTTGACAAACCGCGGACGTTGTGCGCCACTTGCAGCGATGAAACAGCCGTAGCACGCAGTGCCGTGGTCATCATCGTCGGTCGCGCAACCGTCGAGCGCATAGCGCTGAGACGGGCAGTCGTAAGAGCACGGCGAGCGAGCGAAGAGAGCATAGTGATCGTGCGGATCTCGAGATGCTGGTCCAAGGTGTGTGGCCAATACCTGGTGACGTATGGTGCAACCAGTGACGCCACACTATTGGCTATAATACACTCCATTGGTTCTCTTTATTGGGTGAAATTCAGAAGGGCAATAGTTGCAATTCTCTTTCTCTACTAAAACGAGGCTATCTACCTCTATTTACTGACGACTGTCTGGTGACTGAACAGGAGAGAAGCAGCATTTTGGTCAACCCGGTAATCAATATCAAGGGAAAGCACGTGATTAGAGATCGTCTATTGGCTCGAGACCTCCAGATCCGATCGTGAACATGGCAAATTCAAATCCACCGTACGGAAACGCGTCGAATGCGACCCAGTACGCAGGGTACGCTCAATTCTATGGCCCACCACAGCCGGCACGAGGAGCTCCATCGTTTGCTCGCCCGCCACCATCCGCGTTCCCTTCTGGCGGTCCACCACCACGTGGACCACAATGGGGAGCCCCACGTGGACCTTCAGGACCACCGTTTCGGGGTCCTGCGCCTCGTCCTGGTGCCGCAAGCCCGTGGGCCTGGGGAAATGGGAGCGCCAACCCGTCGACAACAGTCGTCGCCGCTGCGCCGCCTGTCATATACAACAATCCCCGAGGGCCTGTCGCTCCAACACCTCGACCAGCACCAGCAAGTGGTGGAAATGTACCGAATGTCAACAGCACGAAATGGCCCGAATCTCTTCATGATTATGTCAAACGAGCATTTGCGCGATGCAAAGGGGCCGCTGATCAGGCGCTAACCCAAAATGCGTTGAAAGAATTGATTACAAATGCCATCATGACCAATAGCTTATGGACCAAGAATTGGCACGTGGAGCCATTGCCGACGCTTGTGGGGGATACGGTCCAACCGAAGTCGAACCTGGTCAACAACCCACACGCCTCTCCGCGTGGACCGATGCCACCACCTGCAATGCGTCCTCCATTCCGTCCACCGCCGATGCACGGCCCCCGTGGCGGACCACCTGGTGCATTCATGCAGTTCAATCAACCCGCAGCCATGAACGTACACAAACGCAAAGCGTACGTCCTCCCATTATCTGGTGGACGCTGTTTCTCACTATTTGGGTATTTGTGTGCAGGGAGAAGATTGAAGATATGAACAAGAAGAGTCAGCGCAAGGAACGGTTTGCCAAAGATCAGTGGGAGAATGCCAAGTACGTGACCCCAACAGTAGATACCAAGAAACTGCGTGTGTTGAACGACGAAGGCGAGTTGGATTTGGAAGCCATGACCATCAAAGGCACATGTCAGACGATCGAGAAAGAATATTTACGGTTGACTTCACCTCCCCATCCATCAACCGTGCGACCAGAACCCGTGCTGAAGAAGGCCCTCGAGATGGTCAAGACCAAGTGGAAGGCAAGCGAATGTGATTATATTTATGCCTGTAGTCAGCTCAAATCAATTCGACAAGACTGTACGGTACAGCGTATCAAGAACGAGTTCACAGTGTTGGTGTACGAGACGCACGCGCGTGTGGCGCTCGAATCAGGAGATATCAATGAATTCAATCAATGCCAGACGCAACTCCACGAGCTCTATGAGAAGTCGATTCCAGGCCAGGCAATCGAGTTCTTATCTTACCGAATACTCTATTGCATCTATGTATCTCTCCAAGCGAAGAAAGCCGATTCGAACGCCGGACAACTCGGGATGTACAGTGTCTTGGCGAGCGTTTCGCCACCTCTACGCAAACAGGAATCAATTCGTCACGCCTTGGCCGTTCGACAAGCCGTGGCCTCGAATGATTATCATCGGTTCTTCAAGCTCCATTCACAAGCACCAAAGATGGCAGGATATCTGATGGACCCCATGGTCGCCACCATTCGACTACGCGCGCTTCGGGCAATCTGCAAAGCGTACGTTTTCATGTGCTTGATCACTTCGTATTTCTAGGTGTATGACTGACTCGATCTGTTGATCTTGTTAGGTACCGGCCAAATATCCCCATTGACTTTGTGCGACAGGAACTGAACCTCGAAGGAAAAGCTGGTGATGCATTTATTCAGCAATCAGGTATTGTATTCGTTAGTGATAGTAACAATGAGCTGGTGGACACGAAGAGCTCCAACATTGTGTGGGTCCTCAGTGATCAGTCGTCGCTCATTTAGATCTAACCAGATCACCAAACCGTGCTCTCCTGACTCATAGACTGCTTCAAAGCCGCAACTCATAGAAAGGCAATCAAAATCACACCTTTTCTCAAATTTTATGGCATTCATGCTAGAGTATCATCACGACAATCTGCATGTGGACACAATCTACAGCATACGGGCCTTCTTTGCAGCTGGCTCATCCATTGTGCCTTCTCGCGACAGCTGAATCATTGCAGCATCTGCGAGTGCCAAGGCAGCCATCGACTCAACGAGTGGGACGGCACGGGGCAGTACACAGGGATCGTGACGGCCCTTGGCTTCGAGGACAGTCTCGTTGCCGTCGTAATCAACTGTTGGTTGCGGTCGGCCGATCGTTGACACGGGTTTGACGGCAACACGGAAGTAAATGTCGGCGCCGCTGGAAATCCCTCCGAGCACACCACCTGCATCGTTCTTGGTGACGCCAAGGTGTCCTTCTTTATCCGAACTGCAGAACGGGTCATTGTGTTGCGAGCCACGCTTGCTGGTGCCACTGAAACCCGAGCCAATTTCAAAACCCTTTGTCGCCGGGATGGAAAGCATCGCATGAGCTAACACAGCCTGCAACTTGTCAAAGCACGGCTCGCCAAGGCCCACGGGTGCATTACGAATGAGGCACGTGATGACACCGCCTGTCGAATCCTGCTCATGCTTGAGAATTCGCACTTCAGTCGACATCGCACACGCCGACGGTGGATGTGGACAGCGCACGGGCACGAGATCATCCGTGAGCCAATCATCGATATTGTCGGGTGTGGGCACCACATCACCACGACGATTGTACACAATCTTGTTCTTGTCAATGTACGCTGGGGTTTTGACGTCATCAGTTGCAGCGACAAAGAGGAGCTCATATGCCGCGTCAGCTTCGACTTGTTTCTTTGCAGCATCTTCTTCCGTCTCAGCAATGCGCGTCCACTTGGACGGATCCCGCAGAATCCGGAGCGTGCCAATCGCATCGACGTCCTCACGTGTGTAGTGCGTGCTGGTCTTGGGGTCGCTCAGGAGATCACGCGGCATATCGACGGTGCCGATCGAACTCACCCATGCGACAATCGTCGTCTTGTACTTGCTGTGAAGAAATTTTTCAGCGATTGCACCAGCTGCCACACGTCCAATGGTCTCACGGGCGCTCGAGCGGCCGCCGCCGCTAGCCGCGCGAGTGCCGTACTTCATCTGGTACGTGTAGTCGGCATGGCCCGGGCGTGGCACCGTCCCCATTTCCTTGTAGTCTTGTGGACGAACATTCTCGTTGGCCACAAACAACGCCACGGGTGTGCCGAGCGTGTATCCGCGTTCTGTACCACTCATAATGGTCACGAGATCTTTTTCATCCCGTGGCGTCGTAAGCTTGCTCTGACCCGGGCGACGGCGCGTGAGCTGTGCTTGAATATCAGCTTCTGTGAGCGCCATCGACGGCGGCACACCGTCAACAATGCAGCCGACGGCTTTGCAGTGAGATTCACCAAAGCTGTATGAACGAATAGTGTCAGTATGCCATAACGCTACGAAATTGCATCGCCCAGGCATGCAACCGCCATGGATAGAGAGAAAATTTAATTACGTACGTGGTGACACGGAAGAGACGGCCAAATGTGCTCATAGGGAACAAGAGGGAATGAATAGAGGTTGCGCGTGGTCGAGGTCTCGTGCCAAGGGGATGGCAAAGTGAAAAGTGAATTGGGAACTGAGCTGTTCGTGTGCGTCTCTTGAAAAGTATCCACCAATCAGAGGGCACAAATCGATGCAACCACAAGAATGTTATTTATGCCCCCGTGGAGTGCAAATTCCCTTCATGACCTCGTCGAATTTTAACCAATCAGCAACGAAGGATGACAATAGTGCAGCATGGGGAGGGGTAGTAATTCCCGCTAGGACTTGCGCAAACCTGGTAACAAGATGCAGCATGGAAGCGACACCACGATCTCGCGTTGAATCCCAATGATGCGGCTTACGTTACTCCATGATTGAATAAATAGAAACAAAATGGCATGAAAGTGCTCCGTGTCATTGTGATTAAGCGTGAGGCCGAAACTCAGTACATCATGATCCTGAAAAGATCTTAATTTACTTCTTCGACTTCTTGGTGGCAAGCTTACGCTGGTAGAATTCAAGTTCCTTGCCTTCCAAGATGTAACCATCAGCACGACCCGACTGACCTGGACGCGACGAGATCGCGGCAAGAAGACGGCCCGATGCGAATTGCTCATCAAGCTTGGTGTCGAGCACACGAGTGCGCTGACGGTTGGCAATCTTACGCTGGACGTGGTCTGACTTCTTGGTCTCGTCCGCGGTCTCAGTGACGGGAGCCGCCTTCTTCTGACCAACCTTGGTACCGTAGTGGGTCTCGTACCATTGACGGAATGGCGTGGCATCAATGAGAACGATGCAGCCCTTCACGAGCGTCTTGGTACGCACAAGTTCGTTGTTCGAGGCGTTGTACACGACATCGAGCACACGCGTCTTGCGGGCAACAACTTCCGAACCCCACGAGAAGTTACCGGTATCGAGACGCAAGGCACGGAACTTGGTGTGACCACCACGGACACGGACCGTGTGCACACGCTTGTGTCCAAGCTTGGTGTTGGCAGGCTGACGGCCAAGCTCGAACTTACGCTTCTTGCGGTACATCTTACGCTTGCCACCGGTTTCACGGCGCTTGTGGCGCGAATCACGAGAGATACCTATATAGTCGCGAAGAAGATCAGTGGTCTGTTAAGAAACACCCGAAGGGAGCTCTGCAATCGCGAGAAAACCATGTATTCCAATGCTGCACAACGGGGATACAGCAGTGAATACAGGTCGGGAATCCACATCATCCCCACATGTGCCAAAGCCTGCAGGGATCCGCACGTACAATCAGATCGATTGTACACTAAAAGCGGCTGAACGCAAGCGTTCTCGACGGGTCCCTTTGCACGTAACGAGCGTGCAGCATCTCCGTTGGTTGGCGAGTTGGAAGCATGGTCGGCTGCGACGCACGAGCGAAGGAAGTGGCGTCACTTACCCATGCTTAATGACCTAGAGCTGACGGAACAGGTTTCGGAGTGAGCCAAATGCAAGTTGCTTGCAGGAGCTCATACAGGCCATTGGCTGGGAGGAAAAAACCTCGGCGATCGAACAAGGAATGGTGGCCAACCATCCCCAACGAGCGTACTTAAGGTTATTTCTATTAAAACCGAATCGGTTTTATGAGAGTTTGAGACTGGTAAGTACGACCTCGACGATTGTGCGAACTTTTACGCGATGGCGGGAATGCATGTGATTGGGTGAAAAGCGACCTAGTCGTTGACTATGGCTCGTTCGGTCTTGGCGCTCATAACGACCGTGGCACCATGGCGCAAGAAGACTTCTCCACAGATTTGTTGCAGCTGTACTATGGTGCGCATCGTCGCAATCTCTATGAAAGATGACCGTCTCTAACTATCTTTCTCTTTGTGGTTTAGATCGTCTTTTCCCGTATGAGCAAATGGCCAAGTGGCTGAGCTACGATGGTGGTACGAATCACATTGACGTCCATGTCACTCATGCGCTGGAACCCTTAGAGTGTTCTCTGTAGGCGAATCCTTCCTCTTCCGTCGGGAACTTTCGTTTACGCTCGAGAATGACACGTACATTCGTTACAAATCGTTTCACAATGCCGAAGAAATGCGCACAGCCATGACCAAGACCTTGCCATTCAAAATTGATATTGGGGCTGTGTTTTCCGTCTCCCCAGCCGACAAAAACAAAGTCAATGCCAATGATTTTGTACCCGAAGAACGTGAATTGGTGTTTGATATCGATCTTACGGATTACGATGATATTCGTACGTGCTGTGAAGGGGCAGCAATCTGTCCCAAGTGCTGGCGCTTCATGGTCGCGGCCGTCAAAGTCTTGGACACGGCATTGCGTGAAGATTTTGGATTTCAACATATTATGTGGGTTTACTCTGGTCGACGTGGTATCCATTGCTGGGTCTCGGACGAACTTGCACGCAAACTTACGAACGATGCACGTACAGCTGTTGTCCAGTATCTCAGTCTCGTGGAAGGCAACGAAAACTCGAAGCGCAAGGTTCACCTCAAGGATCCTATTCATCCATCGTTGGACCGTGCCTACCGCCTCTTGGAGCCACTATTCGAAGATATCATCTTGAGTGAGGAGGGCCAAGGCATTTTCTGCGATGAGAAACAGTGGACCAAGGTGCTTGATATGGTCCCTGATGATGATTTACGATCACAACTCGCTGCACGGTGGGGTGCGGCTTCATGTGACTCGACACCACGAGAGAAATGGATGGAACTCGTGGACGGAGTGGAGAAGATCGTGGCCAAGGGAGCGCCAAACAACAAACGTTCCCTGAGCAATATCCAAAACAATGACCAGAGAAAACGAAACCTGTTCGACCTGCGCACATGTATCCCAGAAATTGTACTATCGTACTTGTACCCACGACTGGATGCAAACGTCTCCAAGCAGCGGAACCACTTGTTGAAGAGTCCGTTTGCCGTGCATCCAAAGACTGGTCGTGTGTGTGTCCCAGTCAACGCGGATGATATTGAAGAATTTGATCCATTTACTGTCCCCACGCTTGGAAAACTGCAAGACGAGCTGAACAATAACCCTGCTAAAGAAGGATCTGGTGCGTACTTCCACCCCTTTAACGACAGGTTGTGAGTACTAACATGATAGCTGTTGTGGTTTGGCAGACACCGATCGAACATCGATGAAGACGTACGTGTCTTTGTTCGAGCGAACACTCCTCAAGCCATTGGAGGCGTATGCGAAGCAAAAGCAGCGCGATACGAAGGAGAGTCAAGCCGCGTTCTCTGGCGACTGGTAACTGAGACAGTCATTTTTCAGTGGACATAAATCTAACTAGGGTACTAATCCAACGACGAACAACTTTGGTGGTACCTTGCATGTATTGTCTAGTTGTGCTCTTCGCGCTGGTGTGCTAGGTTCATTGTTGACCAGCGCGCTGTGCCCGAAATCTCGACACTCGTTTAACTGGTTGCTGTAAGAATCATGTCCACTTAGTATCTGGTTTGGACAGTCATGAGTCAAGTATCCACGTACCGGTTCCCCAACGGGTTCCAATGTGACAACATCTCCTTCAGGATTGTTCCCGGCAAATCGCGAGCGTCGCGGTGGGGCGCTGACTGTGCTTGTGACTGGCATTGGTGCCTCGACATTGGTTCTCTCCATGATACTACCAGTAAACACCTTTGTAGCGACGGTGTTCGCAACAATGGCAGGCGGCACCGGTGGAACACTCGACGTTGCTGGTGATTGAGGAATTGTGGATGTCGTTGTTCTTACAGTTTGTGGAACTCCATTCTTCTCCTCCAGTTCAAAGCTGACGCGCTTTTGAGGTTTGGCATTTTGTGCCTTTGTGCGCATTTCATCGGCCTGTTCCTGAAGCTTTGGTTCGGTTGGGCATCGTTTGTATGCCTCGTCGAATGCACTCGCTGCCTCATCAAAACGTTCGAGAGCAGCAAGAGCACTTGCTTTTCGATAATGACCCTGAACGAGGACTATTAGAAAATCACGGCATACTCAAACCAGCAGGATGAACGCACCTTGACCCAATCATCGTCCAGTTCAATTGCACGGTTTGCATCAACAAGAGCGTCACGATACAGCTTCAGTCGAAAGTACGCAGCAGAGCGGTTTCCGTACAAAATCTACATGCCAAGGTAAGACGTCACACGTTGGCTTTCTCGAGGTTGCACAGACTAATACTTGCATGAGACTGCGGGTCCAGAGTGATGGCCTTGCTGTAAAAATCAACCGAATCCTTGAACTTTCGCTTGCCAAATGCTTCATTGCCTTTGGCTTTCAAATCGGCGACCTGTTCCGCCACAGTTGGAGCCGGTTTGGTTTCTTCTTTCATCTCCTCGTCAAGATCATCCCCACGCTCCTCCATGAGCTCCAACTCTTCAATGCGCTTCATCACGTCATCCCAATCCCACTCAGCTGCTTCGTTTTGGCGTCGCTCCTCTTCTTCAATCTCAAAGTACTCGGCCACATCTAGATAATTAAGCGGTTGGAACGTACGATAACAGACCCATCGCACAAGACAATACAAACCAGCCTCAGTCGCTTGGGTCACAGGATAACGTTCGCTGTCTTCTTCGCTCTCTTGGATGTCCTTGATGTTCTCATCTTCATAGAGCTACAGTGTGTAGCAGGACAACAAACTCAAACCCAAGGACTCGTGTTGCAATGTTCTCTATCTAGGACGAACCTTTTTGATGTCAAAGAGCTTATCGACTTCTTGTTTCTTGTCTTGAAGACTGGCCAATGCGTCTTTTTCGCTCTTGATTTGCTTTGCCAGCGCTGGGTATTAACCAAACACACCTATCAATCTGGTGCGTCTGATCCAAATGCAATATAGAAGATAGTGCACCTTTTTTCTTGCGCTCAATGACGTCTACCGCGTCACCCGCCGTCTTCCACGCAAAATATTCATCACCCAAGTGCGCGAGGATCTCGTTCGAGTGCACAATCTTGCCGGGCATCATGGCACGCTTCCCAATCGGCACCTATTCCAAGCATCCTAGCTATAGCAATCCACACAGAAAGAAAGGAGACTATATGCACGCACCATGACATGGTGCTGGAGCTTTTTTGGTAGCTCTGTGATCGTGGTTGCGACATCCGAATACTTATCGATCTCGTCCTGCCACTGCAGGATTTGCGAACGGATGGCTTCAATGCGCTATTTCAGTCAATCATTAGTATTGTATTTGATTCATTATATCGCCTCGCTGTTTCTTACCTCCTGTAGAAGCCGTGGGTTCGAGGTGTCAATCGCCGTCGATCCCGATGCCATGATCAATTGTGCCCAATGATCTCTTCGAATGGATGCTGTAAGTAACCTATGACAGTATGTTTCTTCGTGTGGAACACACTACATTGGGCAATGTGATACCGTAATCATGTTTCTGTGGTGATCTTCAAGCGACCAAGTTGATTCAACGGTCTCTGAAGCTTCTCATGCTTGCGAGCCGCGCCGCGTCGCTCCAGCGTTCGATCCACAGATCTACATCGTTTTTCCAACCAATACGAGCCATGGCAACGACAGCCTCATCTGCGGAAGTGGTATCTGGTCCCCGCGCCGCTGTCTGTGTCATTGCGAATGAAGTGCTGACGGGCAAGGTATATGTATTGTTCGTACAAGTGCATTTTGTGGTGAGCTGACGATGTGTTCGGTTTTATTTGCTAGACACAAGACACCAACACATACTTTATTGCCAAGTTTTGTTTTCGACGAGGTATTGATTTGATTCGTGTCATGGCGATTCCTGATGAGATGGATGTGAGTGACGACAGCGATAGTGATAAGGCGTACCTGCGACTAATGGGCTTGATCAACGCGTAGGTGATCTCTTCAACTGTGAAGCGCCTCTCGGATCTGGTTGGACCCACTGGCTACGTCTTTACAACGGGAGGTATTGGACCAACCCACGACGACATTACGTACGAAGGCGTGGTACGTGATTTATACCACGTTTGTCTCCATGTTGGCCTCACTCTCATCCTTCAATTTTATCTCGCTTTTAGGCACTTGCATTTGGTGACAAGGGTGTGGAAGCTCATCAACCAACGGTGGACGCACTCATTGCCATGCTGGAATCTCATGGACGGAAGCCAAGCGACCTGAACGATGACATGAAGCGCATGGCAATGCTGCCAACAGGTTGCAAAGTACTCACGACGGGTTCATGGGTTCCGCTTGCCATCATGCACAACGTGTACGTGCTTCCTGGCATCCCACGGTTGGTCCAAGAGATGCTCGAGTTCAATGAAGAGCATTTCAAGGGTGTTCCCATTCATCGGGTCATTGTACGTACCTGTCGTTTAGACCGAAGCCCTACATGAACTCTAACCTGACTTTTCTACTGGTATAGCTTCACACACTCAAATGGGAAGGTGAACTCGCTGGTGATCTCAAAAAGATCCAAAAAAAACATCCAGGTGTCGCGATTGGCAGCTATGTGAACCTTTCCGGGGACAAAACGGGTACACGTGACGACACATTCAACACTCGACTTACTGTCGATGGACGCAATGCTGAGGAAGTGGAAAATGTCGTCGAAGAGATCGTCGCGGCGACCAATGCTTTCCGTGTCCAACCAACATCCACTCTCTAAATCACTTGACATAGTTGGTTTCAAACACCAAGTAGATCTATGTCATTTCGTTTGTTCTGACTGAGATACAGATGCAAGGCGAATACACTAACCCATCGGGTCATCATGGCGATCATCGAGCATGCAACTTATTTTATGTGTAAAACATCAAATCAGGTCTTCTGGATAGTGTGGATCACATAAGACGAGGCTGAATGTCAGGTTGGCAATCCACGTTCATTCTTGCGCATTCGTTGCCGATCGATCATGCTCTCTGCGCGCAGAGTCCATCGTGTCTTCCGAAAGCTCGGTCGTCCATCTCCTGCGCTTCGATTGTGTGGTATGTCCAGTGCATTCTCATCCTCTTCCAGTGCCTCGAATGCTGTGCCCCGTGCGGCTGTCTGTATCATTGGCAATGAAGTTCTCTCAGGCAAGGTACGCATTCATTTCATCGCCACCTCGCTCTTCTATGTTGTGTTGCCATTGACCTATGCATGCTGTGCATAGACACAAGATACCAATACGCATTTCATTGCCCAGTTCATGTTTCGACGTGGTATTGATATGGTCCGCGTCGCAGTGATCCCAGACGAGATGGATGTTTGTAGCTCTCTATCACACCGGATTTGTCCTGAGTATATGAAGTTAAACACCATTTGTTCATAGGTGATTGCGTCAACTGTGAAGGAACTATCGGATCTTGTAGGACCGAGAGGCTATGTTTTCACGACTGGAGGCATTGGTCCAACCCACGACGACATCACCTACGAAGGGGTGGTACGGTTTCGTTTACTCATTTCAACTCTCTGACGATACGCTCTAAACTACCGTGGTATGCATTCTTCAGGCGCAAGCGTTTGGCAAAGCTATTGAGCTGCATCAGCCCACGCTTGATGGTCTCATCGCGAACACCATTGCGCGGGGAAAGCCAGTCAGTTCTGTCAATGAAGACCGCAAGCGCATGGCGATGTTGCCGGCAGGATGCAAAGTTCTCTCAACATCGTCATGGGTACCAATTGCCGTCGTCGAGAATGTCTATATCCTTCCAGGTATCCCACGCATGGTGAAGGAAATGCTCGAATTTAATGAAGATCATTTTCAAGGTGTACCAATTCATCGAGCTATGGTACGTGTGTACTGTACTTGGAACGATTGGTTTCATGATACAATCCGGAGATGGAATCCAACCTTTCTGCATTTTGGTATGGTAGGTCCATACCTTGAGTTGGGAAGGCGATTTTGCGAGTGCCCTCACGGCTGTTCAACAAGCACATCCAAACGTTGCCATTGGCAGCTATCTGAACCTAACGGATGACGACACGGGTGCTGGACGCGATACCTCCTACAATACGCGACTCACAATCGACGGTCGGGACGCCGAGGAGGTCGAGCGCGTTGCAGAGCAAGTAGTTCTTGCAACCCATGGCTTTCGGTTTCATGGCGCGTAAGTAACCTCAACGGGTACGCTCTTCAACTTGAAGATAGAAAGGGTACGGTCACTCTTGTGGGGAAGTGATGGGAAAGATGTCCTTGAACAAAGAATAGAGCCCGTGTTCAGCAGATTCATTCTCGAACCATGGGGTTCGATGAAATTTTCATAGTCACATTTTGTCGTCATCATTTCTTCGTGCTGATGATTGGTGAAAATGATCGTCTCACTTCATTTCGATTGGTCGATTGAGGTCAAGTAGAGCCAATCATGAGCGTCGAAATCAATTTGATGAGACGGCAACCCAGCTGCAACCACCATCATCCTCACCAGCGCACAACACGAGCCAGAGACGGACGAACGAACGGTTTGCTCTTGCCAGCCAGTAGACGAACGTCCGCACGCCACTCACACTGCATCACAGCACACGCGGAGCGAGCTTACGGCGCAGTGTTTGCCCAACCAACGCTGTCTCAAGCGTCACCTTGTGTTCGCTATCGCGCGCTCTGCTTCAGTTTGGCATTTGCTCTAGTTCTCCAAGGTCTTCTATGCTTCGCCGTGCACCTACGACCGCCGTTGCGCGCAGCGCCATGGCCATGCGACGTCCGCGTTCTTCGCCGATGATGCTTCGCGCTATGAGTGTCAATGTCTCGCATCAATCGCAAGCACCAGCTACGGCGGCCATGGCTGCGCCTTCATCGACGGTGCATGCCAGTGTCAAGGAAGACAACGTTAAAGCCACGACAAACGCCAAGATGTTATCGTTCCGTGAGACTCAGCAAATCTTCAAGCACAAGACCACAGCTGAGCTCATCCGCGCGTACGCCGTGTTTAGCGTGAGCCAGCTTCATTGGCTCGTGAGAAACAGTGAGCAGTTGCTCAAGGCTGCTTACGTGTTTCCAGGTGAAAAGGCAACGAATGCAATGCTCCGCGCATCGTTCTTTGGTCACTTTTGTGCTGGTGAGGACGCGAACGAGATCAAACCCGTGCTTCACAAGCTCGGTGAAGCTGGTATTGGTGGTATCCTCGACTACGCTGCAGAAGCGGATGTTGAACACCCACGTGACCTTGGTGTCTCGCAAAACCTTCTCTCTGCGCGTACGTACGACTACGAAGACGAAGCAACGTGTGATGCCAACGCGGCCATTGCCCGTCAGGCGATCATCGATGCCGGTACAACCAAGGCACCTGGTGAGCCGGCGTTTGCGGCTATCAAATGCACGGCGCTTGGCAAGCCCGAACTGCTTATGCGCATGTCGTCGATCATTGTCCAGGCGAACCTGCTGTTCAATACGCTCGATGGCCCCAATCTCTCGCGCGCTAAGTCGCAATACCTCAAGAAACTTGTCGACTACCCTTCCCTTAGTGCTGGTCTCCGCAACGCAGGCGTCGAGATGGCCGATGTCGATGTCGAAAAGCTCTTTGAAGCCATGGATGCGGGTAAGGATGGGGTCATCGATTACGTCGATTGGGTGAGCTACCTCGATCCATTTGACCTCACAATGGGTCCACTCACGCAGTTTATAGCCGAAGACCCGCTTGACGAACGTGAGAAGACGCAACTGCGCAATATGATTCATCGTCTTGAGTCGCTTGCGAACGAGGCTGCCGAACACGGTGTCAAGCTCATGGTCGATGCCGAGCAAACGTACATGCAGCCTGGTATTGACCACCTCGTACTCAACCTCCAGCGCAAGTACAACCGCGATAAGAAGGATGTGATCTACAACACGTTCCAGTGCTACCTCAAGATCTCGGGTGACCGTGTCGATATTGATCTTGAACGTGCGCGTCGTGAAAATTTTCAATTTGCTTGCAAACTTGTCCGTGGTGCATACATGGTGCAGGAACGCAAGCGTGCACGTGACCGTGGGTACGCGGACCCGATTCACGACTCAATTGAGGATACACACAAGAATTACAACGCCCAGGTTGAAAAGCTTCTCCGTAACAACTCGATTGCGAGTTTTATGGTCGCGTCCCACAACGAAGACTCGGTCAAGAACACGGTACGCCTCATGGACGAGCTCAACATTGACCGCCGCCAAGGTGGTGTGTACTTTGGTCAGCTCCTCGGTATGTGTGATCACGTGTCGTACACGCTTGGTGCGAATGCCTACCGCGTATTTAAGTATGTCCCGTACGGTCCAATCAGCGAAGTGCTTCCATACCTCGTGCGACGTGCACAAGAGAACTCGGGCTTGATGAGCAACGCCTCCAAGGAAATGACGTTGATCAAGCAGGAAGTCGTGCGTCGATTGGTCGGCAGCAAGGCATAAATCACTTTGGATTTGAAAGTCCGACAACAGTATAACAAACAAATGTAAATGCATGCCATTCATTTCAAGCCGTCGTCAATGTACACTAATTTTCACACCAATGACGTTTCCGTGATTCCGTCAGCTGATTTTCCCGTCGAGATCCTGCGCCGCTTGGCTTCCGGAGATCCATCGTCGGCGTCCGCAGCAATCGTCGCACCTTCACCACCTTGGACAGCCGTCATGTCACCAGCAAACACAGCTTCTCCATCTAAATATTCACATAATTCCGTTAGAGAGGCTTATCAGCGTTCACATACGAGCAAGGAGTGCTTACATTGTAAGAAGGTTTGGTCTTCGCCGTCGATTCCGCCGAGAAGACCACCTGTACTTCCTGGTGTGAGTCGCTTGCACGTACGCTTGTTGTGACCTTTTACACCACAGATGCTGCATGCGAGCTTGTCATGCTTCACATCCGCAAACTGTTGAATCTGTTGCACCTTGCGTGGGCGTCCTCGAGCCTTTGGAAGTGGGTGTGGTACTGTGACGCCGTCAGAGACTACAGTATCCACATCGATTGGTGTCACCCGTCCTGCATACAACGACTTGAGTGACTTCATCAGGAAAATCTCAGGAATCACATCGGCGCGCATCATGCCGGCAAGCGACACCGCGAGGAAGACGTGAATACACGGAAATCGTGATGGCTCGTATTCCCCACAAGTACAAGTTTGTTTGGCAAAGTCCACGATACGCTGACGACCTGTATGCTGATCGATAACTTCGTAACCATGTTCCGAAATACGTACAACTTCGTAGTCGCTGGCTTCGCTTTCATATTGCGTGAGCAATGCGTGGAACTCTTCTGGATACTCGGAAGACATCTTACCGTACTTTTCGAACCGCTGGAATAACGTGCTCGCAACTTTGGACACCCAACCCACCAAAATCATCAGCGGTGTCTTGCCACACAATGCCTCCAGCCATTGAAGCGAGTTTTGCTGGGGAGTCACGGTCACAACAGCTCCAGACGGTACAAGTTGCGGTGGTGTGAAAAATGCATCCACCGCATCCGACTGAGCGCACTTGGGGAACACCGCCGCGGCAGCGAGTTGGAGGATGGGTCCACGATTGTACACAAGAGTCGAGATTGAGTCTTCCAAGTCTGGGATCGCTTCGCGCAACTTCTCCAAAAAGAAGCGCCAGTTGTCTTCGCTCTCGTTGAGCGCAATCCCAACTGCAATCGGCACATTATCGCCCATGGAATCTTGCGCTGTCGCGGTCATAACCACTCCACCATACGTCGACGTGATTAAAAACACACTCAACAGCAACTGCGAGCGACACAGCGTCAATGCCGACTGCAATGGCTTGGGGCACAGGAACGCCCGCGCAAAGACATGACTCCCCGTTGGTTCAGTCAAATGCTCGAATGCCGCAACTGATCCTTCGTTGCTCTTGACAAACGCCGTCAAATAGTTTGAGATCTTGGCAAACGATGTTGTTTCTTCTTGCTTTTTCTCTTGCTTGAACGCCGTGAGTGCACGCCAGGCAGTCATATAGGATGTCGAGACACCAAATTTTTCCTTCATGATATTGGCCATGTCACGAGGCTTGACCGAGTCAGCAATCTTGAGCATAAATGGTTTGGCAGTCTCCATCAGTGCTGCGGCCGAGACAAAATTACCACTCTGTTGAACTGCAGGACACGTCACCGAATGGGCGACGATCGCACGGGTCACGTAGACACGGCCATTGGTATGTCGATTTGCTGCCACGACAAACTCACACGATGTTGGGACTTCCTTGCGGTTTTTGAACGTTGGACAACGTGCTTCCAATCGTTGTGGACTACTATGGTGCATATAATACGGCAAATTCATTTGAACACTCAAGACTTTGAGTTCCCGTCGAAGTTCGCTCATATCGTTGTAATTTTCACGAAATGGGGGAAATCGTGGTGGCATGTTGACGCTTGTGCCTTGTGGCGTTGTGGCCCGTGCGCGGGCCGCATTGTAAAGCCCCGTGGCATCGAGGTACGTCGGTGGCGTCGACGTCTCGACGGCGTCCTCCAGGCCACTGGTTGCCGTCGGAGTGGCAGTCGTTGATGATGATGCGTGACCTTCGTCCGACGTGTCCACTACGGGCGCAATATCCTCTCGATCTTTGGTGGGAGGTCCATTTGTCGGTCGTACTCGCCCCATTTTCGCAAGGTTTTGTCCTCAAGTCGTTCAAATTCTGCAATTTTTCCGAAGTGAACGGTCCCCAAGGAGCATTCTTGTGATTTTGAAAAGGTTTGTGTTGTAATTTTTCAGAGGAGATATGTACTGTAAATGACCTGAATAGTAGACTCTCCCTCCCTCTTGAGGCATTGCTGTGCCAACGACGAGATCACGCTTCGGTATGAGCACGCGTCGTGAGAACGAGAGTCCGCTGGGTCACCAGCACCAACGCAATGGCAGTTCCGGTAGTTTACCTACGCCCATGGGCCTGTCTATCCCACCTCCACCTCCACCGCCCGCTGGAATGGTCGGTATGCCACCGGTTGTGCTACCCCCATCAGCACCACTGTCTGCGCCACCCGCGATGATGCATCCAGGTACGTAGACGATAGAAATCGATGGATGAAGAGGAGACCATTTATGGGGATCATATGTTAGGGGCACGGTATGCACCCTCGGACCATGTATCGCCAGAAGTCACGCAGCCGCCGAATCCGCTGCAACAACTCATGTACCAACATCAACAGGATGCACAACAGTTTTTGCGCAGCTTTCTGAACAATAATACCACGCAACCACCACGTCCACCAATGGGACCACCAATGTCGGCACCTCCGGCACCAATCCATTTGATGACGCCAATTCAACCGACGTCGTTCCAATCACGACCAATGCCGCCACCACCGTTGCCGCAGACCATGCAACTCCCCGTGCCACCGCCGATCACGACGTCGCTCCCACGGTCGTCAAGCCATGGATCGTCGGTGCCCAGCACACCACGAGAAGGTCCACCACCAGGACTCCGTATTGCCGGTGATTATGTCGAGTACCGTGTTAGCGAAGGTCAAAGCAGTAGTGGACAACTCGAAGTCACACCTGTTACGATCTATGCGTCGCAGCGCCGATCACCGTGGGGATGCATGCTAGCAGTCAACGAATTGTTTATTTCGTACCCAATTCGCAATGGCCTTGTTCGTGTGTTGAGCCAGAACTCGGGTGATCGCTTGTTGTTACGTGATCATGAGAACCACAGCATTGACGACATTGCGTGCTTTGGTCCGCGTTCGGACTTGTTGTTGTCGGCTGGTTCGGATGGAAGAATTGTAGTTCAGCGTATTGCCACGGAACCGATGAGTCTCGAAGTTTTGAAGGTGATTCAGCTTGCAACACCGGCGCAGCGTGTGATCTGGCATCCGTTCGATACGAACAAGATTGCGATCGTCAGCGAAGGATCTGTGTTTGTCGTGAATTTGGATCATATTCCAGCGCACTCGTCTGGTCCGACTGATGTGCAGCCAGCGAGTGTGCGTTGCAGCCAGACAGCGAGCCAGATCAATGACGTTGTGTTTTCCCCGTGTGGTCGCTACCTTATTACTGGTGGTATGGATGGTTTCGTTCACATCTACCGCATCGAAAACTGTGCTCCTGGCAGCTCTGCTGAGCTGCTTCATCGGTTCGAACCATTTGATGGCGGTGAGGTGTGGTCAGTCCGATTCTTTGGTGGCAACGATGACGTTGCCCCCGGTCTGCTCATCGGTGGTGATCGCAATAGCAAACTCTCGCTCTGGGAAGCTCCGTTGAGTGAGGGTGTTCAGCCAACCTGTGTTCAGACTGTGAAGATCGTAGGTGATGAAGGTGGTGCAGCAGATGACGCTGCTGCGTATGATGTGGTTTTTGACGCCAGTGCGGAGTTCCTTTTTGTCACCGACCGCACACGACCGCTTTTGTTTGTTCTTCATCTTGCGCCTCGCACAAACGGCGACCACACCCGCCGCTTCGACAACATTACCGAATTCAACGTAACCCACCCAGTTCTATCTGGCGCAATCGTCAATCGCGGATCGGCCAGAGAAGCAACTGCAGAGAGTGGATTCTCCATGCAGTTCTTCACGGTCCAGACTCACGCCATTCAGCGATACAGTGTTAACTCGAACCGATGCTACCACCCGCGTGAGCCGGAGGAAGTCGAAGAAGGAGTATCAGACACCCGTCAGGACGTCGGTCAATCGGTTGGAGCCCAAACCACGGAAGGCGAAACCGAGTCGGTATCATTCCAGGCACCAGCAGAATCGCCCCGAGCAAATGCGGCCACGCCTGAAACTGAAGTGGACGTACAGACACCACAGCAAAACGGTGATGAGGAGGAGGAATATGCCAGCACCCAACCTGCTGCCAATCTATCTCCAGCTGGCTCCCCTCGTCGCACTGCCTTTGGTGGTGCTGCGCCACACATCATCACCACTCACGACGAATCGTCGTCCTTGGCTGGTGAGGACGCTGCCGGCAGTGTTCGATCGTATGCTCGCTCGTCACCGTCGTCATCTGTTCGAGCCTTCCGTGACGACAATTCGCAGATTGGTGAAGTGTCGGTTGATGAGAGTATTCCGGGATCGGATCATATCCTCGCGTTCTTACGTCGAATGGAAGCAAACCAAGCGCAGCGCGAAGAGCGATCGCGTGAACAAATGCAAAAGATGATGATCGCGTTGGGTACTCAGATCACTGCTCAAGCGTCTGCTCAGGTTGAGAAGACCATTCAAAAGCAAATCCAGAATATTCTCGTGCCAGCGATGGGCCGAATCGTTCTCCATACGATGGAAAATAACTTTATGAAGCCTGTCCAAGCTGGCTTTGAGCGTGCGATCAGCGAGCGCTTGATTCCTGATATGGAAGCAAAGATTGGTGCATCGCTGGAGTCGACGTTGCCTGATCAGATGGATAACAGCGTGTCTGAGATGGTTGAACGAGTAGTTGAAGAAGTGCGACAGCCTGTCCGGGAATCGTTCAAGGAGTGCTTCCGGGATATTATCATTCCTTCGTTCCAGGCCGCGACGCAGAAGATGTTTGAGCAGATCCACGATCATGTGCTGAAGGGTGCAGCGCAATCTGCAGTTGCTGGTCGGGACAATGCGGCCAATGCAGAGCTCACTACCAAGCTGAACCAACTCGTCACTCTTGTTGATGGTCTCTCGCGAAAGGTAGACCAACTCCAAGGCGGTGCTGGTAACGGTCATTGGAGTGTAGAAGATACGCTGAGCCCTGAAGAGCAGCAGCTCGCAGCGCACAAGACTCAAGTGACTAAACTCCTCGGTGAAAAGGATTACGAGGAAGCCTTCAAATATGTGAGCGGCATTGCATGGACATTATTGTGGTACGACATGCATACTGACAGTTGTGTCATTGTTCTATAGGCATTGGGTGCGCAAAACGTTGCGCTTGTCGCTTTTACCTGTGAGCAGTGTGATCCCCGCGATGTGTTGAGCTCCCGACCCCCACAACTCTCTCAGATGATCATTCTCTGTCTGGTGCAACAACTTGGTGCTGATCTCTCGAACGAACTTGATGTCAAGATTGCATGGTTGCGGGAAGCACTACTCGTGATGAACCCCCGTGAAACATCGATTGCAGGTTTCGTGAGCAGCGTCCTTCAGGAACTCCAAACCAGTTTGGATCTTGTACCCGACAAGGACCGAGATTCCCAGTACACACTCGTGCACCACATTCTCAAGTCCTTGCTGAGTTCAGTGTAAACCACAAGAAGAGTTGAATGGCCCATGTAGGAAGGTCAAGAGACGTAGTGTAGTCGGCATTAGGCTTATCATTGGGAACTAGTGTACCCATGTTCCCTACTTCAGGTCCAAAACGATCTCGTTCACCAGAATGTTCGTGAGGTTTTTCAGTGAGGTTTTTAGAACTCCTGTGTGTGATGGCTCCACGAACAGATCCCTCCATTCGCTTTTGAGCTCACCAGAACAACGATGAGTGAACCGGCTCCGGTGGATTTGGACGCATTGCGTGCTTCGGCAACGCGTCAGGGCGCGCTCGTGCGCGAACTCAAGCAGAATGGTGCACCGGCGGAAGATGTTAAAGCCGCTGTGGACCTTCTCAAGAAACTCAAAGCCCAACTTGAAATTGAAATTGCCAAACAAGGCCCAGATCTTGATACGCTTTCCAAGACGGACAAAAAAGCCATGGATGATTTACTCATTCGTAAGATGTTTGTTGTGCCATCGTTTGAAATTTATGGTGGTATCGCGGGGTTTTATGACTTTGGTCCCCCGGCTTGTGCGCTCAAAGCCAATTTGCTCACAGCATGGCGTCGTCATTTTGTCTTTGAAGACAAGTTGTTGGAAGTCGAGTGTACCAACTTGATGCCAGAAATTGTACTCAAGACCTCGGGTCATGTAGATCGGTTTACGGATCTGATGGTTAAGTGTACCAAGTCAGGTGAATGTTACCGTGCTGACAAACTTCTCGAAGATCACATTGAAAACTTTATTGACAAGAACCCCAACATGACGGCCGAGGAAGAAGAGAAGCACCGTTTGCATGCGACCATGGCCGAGTCATACTCGCCAGAGGAGATCCACAACGTTTTCCAGGAATACGGTATCAAGGCCCCTGGCTCGGGTGCTGACCTCAGCTTCCCGGTGCCGTTCAACCTGATGTTTCAGTGTCAGATCGGCCCTGAGGGTAACCTCATTGGTTACTTGCGTCCCGAAACGGCCCAAGGTATCTTCCTCAACTTCCGTCGTTTGCTCGAGTACAATGCGGGTAAGGTTCCGTTTGGTTGTGCCCAAATTGGTAATGCGTTCCGTAACGAGATCTCGCCGCGCAATGGTCTCTTGCGCGTACGCGAATTTCAGCAAGCCGAGATTGAGTACTTTGTCAACCCCAAGGACAAGTCCCACCCCAAGTTTGCGCTGGTTGCCAACCTCGAACTGTCGTTGCTCACCAAGACGAACCAACTTACGGACGGTAAGACGGTCAAGATGACGTGTGCGCACGCTGTCACGAATGGTATCATCTCAAACGAGAGTTTGGCGTACTACCTTGCCCGTACATACCTCTTCTGCGAAAAGATTGGTATTGATCTCAAGCGCCTACGTTTCCGTCAGCACTTGGATACGGAGAAGTCGCACTATGCGACGGACTGCTGGGATCTCGAAATCAAGTTGAGCTCGGGCTGGGTTGAGTGCGCTGGTCATGCGGATCGCTCGTGCTACGATCTCACGGTTCACTCGAAGAAGAGCAAGGTCGAAATGGTCGGTACACACAAATTTGCGACTCCGGAGAAGCGCAATATTGTCGAACTCAAGCCCAACAAGGGCAAGATGGGCCGTGCTTTCAAGGCTGACCTCGCGACCATCAACGAGTTGCTTGAGGGTCTCAAGGAGGATGTCGAAAAGGCACTTGCGTTCGAGAATGAACTTGCTACGAAGGGTGAGACGACCATTGGTCCGGACTGCAATGGCAAGCAGTTTACACTCACGCGTGAAATGATCTCGGTGGCGGTCGTCGAAAAGATGGTTGCCGAAGAGAAGTTTATTCCGTCGGTCATTGAACCATCGTTTGGTATTGGCCGCATCTTGACGGCGATTTTTGAGCACAACTTTTCGACACGCGAAGGTGATGACAAGCGTGGTGTCATGTCGTTTGCCCCGGTGATCGCACCCATCAAGGTGTCGGTCCTGCCGTTGAGCAACAACCCCGTCTTTGATCCATTTGTCGGTGAGCTTGAAGCCATTTTTGCTGAAGAAGATATTGAGTGCAAGGTCGACACGTCGAGTGTCGCGATTGGCCGAAAGTACGCGCGTGCGGACGAGCTTGGTGTGCCATTCAACGTCACAATTGACTTCGAAACGGCCGAGACCCGCACGGTCACGTTGCGTGAACGTGACTCGACGACCCAAGTGCGGCTTCCGATCGATGAGCTTGGTGATGTCGTGCGCAAGCTCGTCAAGGGTACGACGACGTGGAAGAGCGTTGCCGAGACCTACCCATCGGTGGCACCTGTGGCCGATGCCTAAGTAGTGTATCAGAGACAATGGTCTGGAGATCCATGACCTCTGCATTCCCCCATGAATGGGTACACTTTGAAAAGAGATATGATTGGTTATAAATTGCTCTCTTACCTTCTCATTCGCTACAATTCTATCGATCCATTTGTTAAGTCGACCGACATCATGGGGCGATCACGCCTCAAGTACAGCGACTGGCGGTCTCATGGCTCGAACGACAGTGTCCGCGGTAGTCGTGGCGGTTCTGCTAGTTCCCATTGGAGTGGGAAATCCAAGCGTAGCGGTGGTCGTGCGCTGGAATCGAACGCCTTCCGGTACGAAGAACGCGACAACGTCGACGACACGGATGGCGACACTGTTGATGTCACAACCGAGCCGACACGTCGTCAGTTCTTTGCCGATGAGCAAAACTATCGTGATATGGGTGAATCAAAAGAGAGTTACTTTCGTACCAAGGTGATGGAGCGCTGGGAAGCAGATGATGATGATGACGATGATATCCACGTCGCGACCAGCACAGTTGGTGTGATGGTACGGAATGCATCATCTCGATGTCGTTGGACCGAATAAATGATCGTTAATGTCTATCAATTAGGATTTTGCGTGGATCGCCGAGCAATTGAAGGCTGTTCCGCCGTCCGTGCGGTACCAGATAGATCCCAAGTATTGCGTACGTCCCTCCAGGGTCTCTATGTCTTGCCTCATCGAATTCAGATTGACGGTATTTGTGCGTGTCATTTCAATGTAGGGGGACTTCTCATTCACACAACCGGTCGACGATGAACTCTGTGAGCCTGAATCGACCAAAGAGTCATTGATCCCAGTGGTATCTAAGCCAGCGCCAACAGCTGCTGCTGCTGTTGACGACCGAACTTTTGCTTCTCCCGTCTCTGCGCTCGATGACCTCCTTGCACTGAGCTCATCTGCTGCCACTAGTGTTTCGGCTAGTACGACGTCCGTACCTTTATCCGTCAGTGCTGCTCCTGTCGGAGCAGTGGCTTCTACAACGGCTGATTCCCAGGAAAATCTTGAGGATTGGTTGGACGATGTGCTTGATATGTAACAAGTACAAATTCCATGAACGCAAGCTTGTTACAGAGTATGCTTAGTGTAGATTGTGCTCAGACAAGCAAGGCGATCATGCGGCTGTCGATTCTTGTAGTTTTCCTTTTTCCACTCGTTGAAAGTAGATCACATCCACACCCTTGCAACGTCCAAACCGCTTCGCTCCCTCCAACCTTAGCACCACCACAGATATACAATCCTTCCAAAATATTCATAATCAAGTTGTACTCACCGTATCCGTAAAGTGTTGTCTTCTTCAGGCTGGAACGTCCATGCAATCCCAGAGATATCCCCTGCAATTACAAAATCCGAACGACGTCAGTGACTCAGTACTCTGTTTACACAAAAAGATATTTTGTCACCTTTGATATAGATACGATTTCCGTCGAGTGTGTAGGAGCCTTCACGCGCCACTACGTGATGGAACTGGTCGGTAACATCGGTGACCTCTTGACCATTTGTCGTCTCCATACAAAAGAGATAGGTTCCGTCGACACGGAATTCGACTACCAGGCGTGCCTTTTGGTCCTTCAGTGCTTGTGACCAGTCAAGCGACGTGTTGCCAAATGCTTCCGAGCTGAGCCAAGTACCAAGAAGCCCCTGTTGTTGCGCAACAGCGTCCATTGGGCGCGGAATGTACTCCGGTTTGGTGCTGAGAATCCAAACAACCTTTCACTCAACATCAAACTGAACAAAACCAGGTATATCATAAAGCAATTCTCTGGTCATTTATACCGAGTTTCCAGTCCAGTTTCCAGTTTCCAGTCCAGAGTCCAGATCCAGATTTTTTCATCCAGCCAGTGTCGCACTGGTATCACCAATATGCCTCATAAAGATGATCTATTTAAAACAAGGGAATATTACAAAAGGTGACACACTTTGAAAGTTTCACCAGAATGTGACACGGTGTGTTTAAAACACAGGGCAAGATCTCAGAACACCACGGGAGCGATGGACCAAGGCGATGACCCACGTGTTGACGTTGAGATCTTGA